>QNGE01001560.1:0-11887 GCA_008508345.1 Paragonimus westermani
ACTAGACTGCATGAATACTAAATGACAGACGGTCCCCTCTATCAGCCGCCTTCTCAAATATCCCGATGCCATCCAAAATGTTTGTTTCACACTCGTACAGCCCTCTCGCTTATATTCAACGTATTTGGGCGCTGTGTGACGAACCACCCTGATCTTCACGTAATAATAACTTCACCAAGTAAATTTGGCCTATTCATTGCAAATATCAGATTGTCATTGGCATTAAGTTATTAACATAAGCGTACCTACTAAATATGTGTCAATGGCTGAGAAAACCACCTCGACACAGGGGTTACTTGTCAGGCTCTCCGAGCAAGTTCACCCAGACTTACTCACTGTTATGTCCAGTCCGCACCTTATCTCCAACCAAACGTCAAAACTTGTCTTTCTTCAACCTTGAATGACATTACGTTTTCGCAAGTTACAACGCGGAGCTCCCGGATGGGATTGCGACACTCTGCTTTCTACACTACGCTGTAGTTTTTCAAGTACGGGCAGCTCTCAGTACGATACCGGCCTTTTAGAACAGGCCAGGTTTTAGTACACATGTGGTCTTGTTAACCCCAACCACCTTGTCATAACTGTGTGATCGGTGGTTCATTCAAATCACTGGAACGTTTCATGTAATAAGGACACTAAACCGAGTGTTCGAACTTGGGCCTCAGAGCAAATGCAGTAAAATGGAGATTCTCCCAACCTTTGATTGTTGACGTTAGCCAGGTGTTTCCTGTTTTGTGCTGCAGTGTGTTTGTTGCAAGCTTCTTAGGCGGTGATTGAGTTTACATTCCGTTCATCATCCTCTGAGTATCCTATTCGAAGTCGCTCTAGTGCCGGCCATGAGACAGTAAATCCGTCCCCCAACTCAGTTTCCCTTGTCAAACTGTCCTACGCAGCATCGTACATGCGTACACTTTCTCAACTTCTTAGAATCCTCGATTTTTTTGGATCATGAAAACCAAAGAGAGATTGTACTAGTCCCTAGTGCTAGAAACATGAGCACATCTGCTTCCGGACAGATGCCGCATAAGCCACATCCAGATAACTGGGACATAATGTTGACTTAGCTTGACTTAGAATGAGTCGCATCCACTTAAGAAACACTCCATTCGTTAGTGAAACAAGGTGATGCTAGAGAAGAATAGATGACTATTTTGGCGCTATTGCACGTGGAATCCGACAAATTGGAGCATGGAATCGACGTACGGTCTCCGACCTTGTGACAGAAGACTGCAAATCAACGGTATCACGCAATACGTTTGTTTAAAAAGAACGTTTTCTGCACGTAGAATTAGTTGTCGGGATGGATGGTAGAAGTGAATTGGCGATATTCTGAGGTCGATCGTGGAATAAAAGTATTGTGATACTTCGGAACTGTTTTCTTCAGTGGGCTCGGCATGTAGATAACAGTGGACCACATTTTGCGAGGGCTGTCGAACATTGTGAAGTAAACCGTGTAATCCGCCCCTATTCCTGTCCAGCATGATTGCCGGATCCAAAATCTGTCTGAAAACGTCCTGCAATATATCTGTTACAGGGAAAGACAGCAATCTTCTCATATGAGCTCAGTGACCTTAACCAAACCATTGAAGTGGCTTGATATGATATCCATGATATCCCTTAAACCAGTAAAGTAATGGAAAACATGACAGAATGAATTGNACCACATTTTGCGAGGGCTGTCGAACATTGTGAAGTAAACCGTGTAATCCGCCCCTATTCCTGTCCAGCATGATTGCCGGATCCAAAATCTGTCTGAAAACGTCCTGCAATATATCTGTTACAGGGAAAGACAGCAATCTTCTCATATGAGCTCAGTGACCTTAACCAAACCATTGAAGTGGCTTGATATGATATCCATGATATCCCTTAAACCAGTAAAGTAATGGAAAACATGACAGAATGAATTGATGAGCGAATTCACCAGTGATCATCATCCCGAATACATGCAGCATATGGGGCAAGTTTGCTTCACGGAGCCTGCCGATAGTCTACCAGGAAGAGTGGGTACAAATTCTTGAGATGACATTACCGGTTACTTCCTTCCTTTTCTGTTCACGCAACAACAGCTACTGAGTTGAGGTCTCTAGCCAAAGAAGCTGCGGCAAATATGGGTTCCCATGGAACTCGGTCTGCCTAAGAGCCGCGTAATATGGCAACAGTCAACTAGGTAATCAATGAAGATGTGCAACGAGTCACAATTGGGGGCCGTACGCACTTCAGGTTCGGGCCGTGACAACTGAGCCCAACTGTCTTGCATATGCATCGTCTATGTATTCAATAGTTGATTGATGATGATCACAGTTTAAAAGTTCGTGCTGTGAAATGGAATAGAGATTAAGAAGTTGAGTTTGGGCATGTCAATCGGAGTGGTTGTACATCAAAGATAACGAACGATGAAATTTGTGAGTGATTGTGAAACTAACCATAGGCGAAAGCTAAACATAGTTTCCACGAGCTCCTTCTACACGACTCATCGTCTGAGGTAATTGTTTGCATTACTACGTCCATTTGGATGGCTGACTTCTGTCATCGGTTTTCTTGATATCAGCAGTCCTAAAATTCCCTTGTCTCCACCTTCAGACTGAGGTTGCCTTCACAGGTGACTGAACATCTTCGCTCTTTAAACTTCTAATCTGTGTACTATGGGCGTTGGTCACCATCACAACCAAACTTAACATTTTCGCTCAACTGCACCATAATACCGGGTAATTTAGCGATAAACTCGGTCGTGTGAAAGCACTTATCCCAAAGTCCATGGCCTACAAGTGAAGTCGCCGTCTAATACGTGTATAACTGCGCAATTGATTGAGCACCAGGAAATAGTCGAAAGATAAGGATTTTTCGGAGAAGTATTTGAGGACATAAGTCAACAAAGTAAATTTTCACGATGTATCCAGTGACATCTCGCCATATATTTACAAGCGCACACTCCGATTAACTGCCCATAGAGCACAATCAAACTGACTGTCAGTGGGTACAAGAACAAAATCACAGACGCTTAGAACAAGGGGAACACTGGGTCATCGTGTGAATGTCTTCGTGACAGGAGAAAATGGGGAAGAGTATACACAGTTTGTGTTGCACTTCAATCGGTCTAACTCACTCGCAAGACTAAATTGTGAGCTTGAGCGAAATGGGCGCATCGAATCCCTTAGTTCGAACATTCACTGTTTCGTCGATGGCACAGTGTCGAAGTCAGTCTACCACAAAGACACGTGAGCCGTCATATGTCTGCAATACAGCAGTTTCTTGCGAGAACACTGTTCCACACAGCACGCGAAGTGTGTAGCTCAGACATTTTAGATTCAGTATGCATGTTGCTGCCGTACAACGTCGAAGACAACAGCCAACCTGATAATACTGTCAAGAAGTATCCCAAACTTCGTAGTACAAATGAGATACACTGACTTGTATGAGATGAGAGTTTCTCCGCCGCAGTCCTTCAAAATTGCGGGGTAGGCAACACACTAATTAGGCCGTCGAGTTGCGCATCACAGCACTTATTACGCAACTGTGCCTGTAGTCGTCTGATGCACAATTCAGACGCCAACATCCCCGATCAAAGATGTGTTGTTAAATAAAACTGTATATATCAGTTCATATGCGACTGTTCGGTCACGTACACAGGCATCACAAACAGACAACCACACCGAATGACCGAGCATATTTTGGAATTGATCGAACGTCAGACAGGTCAGCGTGTCACGCTGACTGTGTAATCAGCACGAAAACGACAACTGCTTTGGTTGACTGCTTAACACGTTCTGAATGCACATAATCGAATTGACACTATACAGGCGTTTGAAATCAGTTATGGAACTAGCGGCCACAGAGTACTACGTTTCGAATAAGTCCTTCTTACCAAAAAGATGATCCCAACTTTCTGAAAGGAACGTCGGTTCGTTGTCACTTCTACCATTCTCGCAGTGGCTCGTTTCATTCATTCTAGCTTATATGTTTTCAATGTTTTTCTAGGTATGTGAGATTTTATTCTTGTACTGGCTCCTTAGTAGTGGTTTTGCGAT
The DNA here is from genome assembly GCA_008508345.1 of Paragonimus westermani. NCBI lineage: Eukaryota > Metazoa > Platyhelminthes > Trematoda > Plagiorchiida > Troglotrematidae > Paragonimus > Paragonimus westermani. Next base: position 4,026 of record QNGE01001560.1, read on the forward strand.
ATACACCATTAGCCGCAGCATGTGCTTGGAAAGATACAGCGTAATGATGCCAAATACATCGTGAAAACGTATGTTGTTGACTCCTCTAGTCAGGTTTATATCCGGGAAACACTACGTCCAATTTGTCACAGGAGTACTTATTATATATCCATTCAGGACTAGTAGGCATGACCACCAATCCTCAGTAAAGCTGCTTGAAATAAACCTGTTATTGCCATTGGTTCACAGATGTGTCAACAATCGAGCTCATTGTTACAAGGAACAAAGAAAAATAATTAAAAAAACTAAAGCTAATTTATTTTGCACCTGAACTCAGCTATAATGGCCGACTCATGATCACTTCCCGCCTTCTAGTGCTCGGCTGTCTTAAGTCACTGTCTGCACCTATGCGATGTTTTATGAGTAAAGACAGGCGGTGATTTACTGAAGGAAAGTGGTTGTTCGGATCATACTCTTAACTAAGCCAGACGAATGGGCTCCCCTGGATGAAGACAAAATTCTTTACAATCGATTCCAACTTTTGTTAACCGACTGTACAAACTTCAGTCGATTAGATCGTGTAACTCTCTACCAACCCCTACCTCGTGACGGCACACATCCGCGTTTTCCCTGTTCTGACCATGTCCCATCCATTGGTTGCCAACGTTGCATGATTTATAATGGCTCCCCATTACAAATTCAAAGTCGTCTCACTGCGGTTTCATTCACCCCCATTCTGTTTGCATAACGGCCGTATTTGCTGATCCGTTCTGTTCGCGATCGTTTGCATGGTTTCGTTGTTTCTTCACTCCATATTCGCTTTTTCATTTCGTGGCCGTGGGAATTGGAAGAGTCACTATAACGTTTATCTGGTGAAAACTACTCAAAAATCCTGGGTGTCACACCAGAGCAGAAGACAGTATTCACCCGTCTTTTACCTAAGGTGAGAAACATCGGCTTCATCTGACGTCCAAATACACAAACCTGTCGGCGACGCCAAGAAATCGGTCAATCACATCCCCACTACTTCGTAAAAGACGAACTCCCTGTCCTGTACGAAGCCGCATGTGTCTACTCATACTCCTACCGTTGCACAGCAGAACACATATCAGCATATACATGTTCATAATGACCACATTATTTAGTACGATTATTATACATATTCGTAATCCATTGATAAGTTAGGTTTTTAGGTGCTTCTGGAAGTGGTCTGAGCGTAGTTGTGTGATAAATCCAATGAGTGAGGTGAATTATTCAAGCATTGCAGTGAGCGTTCTGGTATATTTTGTTTGGTTATTTAAAAAATGTCACCGAATTTTCCGTGGGTCTCATAATTATTAACCTGTCTCTTCTTCCCATGCATTTTACGTTATCTCCCTTCCTCTCCCCTTCATTTTTCTTCACTCTCCCTATATAGTGTTTGCTTTTTCTTCATGGTTTTGTGGCAGTTAAGCATTAGTGTGAACCCCTAATATATTGCTGTCTATGATGATGATGATTTTACATTATCTAAACAAGACAATCTTGGTGGTCGTATAACTGACGCTTGTTCACAAAAATCCAACTTTGTAGTGTGAGCATGATAGAGTTATAAAATTCTTCTCTCCGAAACCTTATTCTTCAAAGCCAGGTAGCTCATAAATCACGTGTGATTACACAGATCGGATTAGCGGACACAAGTCGTTCACTTGACGATGTCATTCCAAACCGCATGACAAACAATTCGCAAACGAAACGGCTAGCTGTAACAGCAACCTGACATCAGTGACACTCGGATTGAAGCCAGTATCTAATTAATCCCTAGTTAACTGTTGTTTTCTCGATCCAAGCCAGCTAATTAGCATCAGTTGCAATTGCATTGGTAAGACCCTAAAATTCTTCAAGTGCCCACTTGGTTTGACACGACAACAGCGTCAGAAACAAGAAGAAAACGCGCTGAAATCGTGTATCGTCTCCAATTGGTGTTCCATCAATACCAAACCAAATGAATGCGTTGGACTTAAAAAGTGTACTTCTTACCTTAGAACAAGACCAGTAAACAAAACTCGTCAATCAGGCATTCGTTTAAGAGATCAGCAGCAATTACAAATATCCTCTATTAATCGTCAGGTTGCCCGATCTTCTCGGTAGGAAACGCAAATACTCGCTGTTAACTCCAATCGATAACCCGGTGATAGAGACTTCTGAGACAGGTCCAAATCTTCGAACACATTAAACCTACTCAGCAATATTTTCGATCGCAGGTGAGTGGTGAGGAGCTTGGTTAATTTTACGATGAACACCACTCGCGTTTGACCGCAGCCTTTGTATTCAGATAGAACATTCAGTCAGCCTCTTCTGGGAAGAAGCACCGGACTCGTGATTCGCTCTTGTTAGAGCTCATCGGTAGTGCATATCATTGCCATGGTCTGAACTAAGACTCCGGCCACGCTTTCATGATCACTGGTCGGTAATTCCAGAGCCAAAGCAGTCAGGTCCTTAAGTTACTATTTCGTATAACAGAGGTGTACTGACAACTTTTCAACCAAGTAATATTCCCCTGTCCTCTATGTTACAGAATTTTCTGAAGATATTGAACAATCTCCGTAAGAACAGAGAGGCCTGTACCACCACTACACACCTAGTTTTATTTTACTATACACCCCTCTTTATTTCCATCTTTTGTGTGCGACCGCCTATTAAGCACAACACGTCCTTGTCACGAACGGTCCAGGTTTTCTAACTGGTCAACTCCTGGTTCTCCTTGGTTTGCTACGTTGGAAAGACTACGTGCTGAAGGTTTCATTAAATCCAGTCTTGAAATGCTTCAACACTTCTAGATTCTATCTTATTCCAAAGACCCTTAGAACCCGAAAGATAGTAGTGAAGCAGCCGCTTCAATCTCAAAAAGCTCTATCTAAGATGTGATCTTGACCGTTGATGGTGGGTGAAAACTAGTCCAAAGCTTCTCTCATTAGGCAAGTCAGGCTGTCTGTTTTCATTCGCGGACAATGTGCTATGTGGTTTGGTGTGGGAAATCAGGTTACCTTGTTGTAGGTTGCATTGCATTTCGTCGAGCTCTACTCTGTCCTGTTCGCAATGTGATTACCAGAACGAATTGCACATTCAGATGCAGAAGTGCTACTCCTGAAACTCACCATGCACTCAGTTATCAAAGAGTGGACTGTATCACGAAGTATGACCTTAGAACGTGCTCTCCCCCATGGCAGGTATCAACCCAGGATGCTCGAATCATTTACTGTCAATCGTTATACTCAACAACACAATTATTAGCCCGGGTAGCCTTAACAGGCTAACTTCTCTTCGAGACGTGACCTTGGCTGTTATGGATATTTCCTTGTGGCAGTCACTCACTCCCCAACTACAAATACCTCCGAAGCCAGAGTCATATCCAAAGACACTTCGTTAGTCTGTAACAACGTTATACAAAATTGACTGAATGCAGCTAGTTTGCAACCATTCCGTCGATTCCTTACAAATAACTCACTGTGTTACCCGGAAGAAAATACGCAAAATAGTGTGCGATACGTTTAAGTTAACCGCCATTGCTATGAGCTTCCAGCGCTAACTGGACCTGGGTTCCGCGTAATGGCGCGTAGAGCTACATCCAAAAGGCCACAATCAAAATAGTTCCCCTACCCTAGCAGTATCCATGCTTTGAAATTTACTCCCGTCTTGTTTACAGGTGTTCCTTAACATTTCAATATGCCGATGTTTGTGTCCATGGAAAACAACACTGTCCACTGAGCACACTGGTTTAGCAGCCGACCAAGCTAGCGACAACATGTGAAATCGTCTAATAGTTAGGATGATGGGGTGCGGACTAAACATAGCAGTGAATTAGTCTGGGCGAACTTTTCCTATCAGCTTGACGAGGAACCTGTGTAACGAGTTGATTTTGGCGACCATCGGCGCACTGTTACTAGGCATGTTCAGTTCACAGGAGACCTTCGTGTCCAGTTCGAGCTCCTGTGTGGTGGTACACAGATTCTCGCATCCCTGTAACTAAACTGTTTAGTCTAGATGACGGAGACGCATCACTTCTTGCTCATTCCTGTTGACTGGGAGGAGGTTGTCTGTGGCTCCGAGTACTGTCTTTAGAAATTAGTTCTTAGCTTCTCACTGTTTGTCACATTGACCAGCATACGCCCAATTCGAGTGTCATCAGCATACAGTGACAACGAGAATTGAGAATTTGAGGGATGTTGTACAGAAGTAGGCTGAGAAACAGAGTATTTTTAGTTCAGAACCCTGTGGCACACCGCGGGCCGCGCATCACGAAGTCGAAACTACCGCATTCAGTTTGGTATTGACGTGGCGATATTGCATGTTATCAGTGGGTCGCAGGGATGGAGAAATTTCCACGCCAAACAAAAGAACTTACATAAGTACTGTTATGTAGTGTACTGGATCGAACTTCATACAGACGTCTGGAATGACCTGTGCGGAAGGATTTACTCGGTGGCCTGAGACTATACTCATCAAATGCACCACCGTCACCACCATTAGTCTCACACTGACTGTCATAATTTTCTCAAGTAAATGGTATATACTTAGGTATACGGTTAGTTTCGAATTGGGCGTCACCCGTACTTGGTCACAGCGTTCACATTCACATGGGCCATCCATCCAAACTCTTTCGAAAACAGACATTAGGTTCAGGTTGTACCCTCGTTAGAGATCATCAGAAGTGCACATCCTTGCTGCTGCACGGATTTAAACTTTGACCACACCACTGTGAAGCAACCACGTTGATTATTGCGTCATAACCTCCAGACCAAACGGGACCGAACTACCATACATGAACGCTAAACCACTACCTCTTGTGAGTAGCGACCAGAGTGACTGATCATGCTGATAAGAGCAAGAGTTATCATCTGTAGACTCCAACCAATAGTCCTGCGATCAGCCTTCTCAAGCAAGCCGAAATCTTCGATTCATTTAAACCTGCCTTGCAATATTCTGTATGACTGATGGGAAGTGGGAATCGGAGTAGTTTGGAGTTAAACGTCACCCATAGTTCGTCGCAACATTCGCGTTCAGATGAACTGTTTTTTACTCTGTGTCAGTACCCGACATTTGATTGCCTGCAACTACGCAGATTTAGCCAGCAGCATTCAGAATATAGCAAAAATGACTTCGATATAGCACTGTCTTATCCCCCAACTCAACACGTCCCCACGCCACGCGTACGCTCGCAGTTATTGGCCAGAATTCCAGTTCATAACAAACCGGCGATTTCCATTCGCACGTAAGGTGCACTTCTGCATGGTTGTGTTTGTGTGTGTGGCTTTCACGTTGTAACATTGATTTTAGATGCTGGGAAGATTTGGCGTTGAACCGGACGGCCTGGAGAAATACGGTTCGGGCGGGCGTCCGAAGGTTCAACGAGCAATTATTGTGCTGTCGCGAACGGAAGCGTGCGGTACGCAAAGGGACCATCGGTGCCATAGTTCGTGGTGACGTGACTATATGACGTTGCGATGTGGGCGGCCACGAATGCGCTGGCTGTTTGCAGTTAGTAGGCCACCAACTTACTTATAGTACACCGTCGGCGAAGACGCGACGAGTAGGTTAGGCTCAGATAGGTCATATCAGTGTATTCATTATACTTCTGTTAATGACTGCGTCGGCCAACAGACTGGCCATTGAAAATTAATCCGCTCTTCTTTTCAGAAACTTGAGTGTCTGTGGTCTTCTATCCATTCTTTTCTTTGGCTTTGTTGGTGTACTGTATGATGATTGGTCTGACTGGCTTTTCATAGCTCAGTGAGAAATTTGGCTTCATCACTATCTTCTCTGGGATACACCAACCTGCACTCCTATACTGCAATGCCTCTTGTATTACACTGCAGAAATCTTTCTTCTTAGCGTAGGTCTAGTCATTACAGCCCCTCTCTGTTTAGTTTCCGGGAGATAACAGTTTCCTTTCCTTATTAGCCAATCAAGTGGCTAACCAGCATTGGCCAGCTGGACAGAAGGGCCCCACTGGCACAACTCCCGGTCTTATTCCTTCGGGTTTTCGCTGGATATGTTGTGTGTGGGTGGAACTGAAATTGGTGCAGCGCAAGCCAATTGCGGTGATGGTTAAGCGCAGGCATCCTTTGGCTTCGGTCACTGTGACAGACTAATCTGATTTGGATGCCGCCAACTGTGCGTGGCTGACGCTCGTCCGTTGCTCCGATTTCGTTAGGTGATGACTCCTCCGGTCGCCCGTGTTGTTCGCAATCGGAGTGCTGTGGGATTTCGGACATACTTCACAGCCGTATTCAGGTATTCTACCAGGCGTTGGAATAGTTGCATCTCCGATTTTGTCGCCTAACACAAGATGATTGATCAAAGCATGCCCATCTATTGATCTACAAATCAAAATAAATGTGGTGGTTTGCACTTCATCCGACTGCGTGTACTGAATGCCTTGAATAAAGCTGAAATTAGATGCCTAAACGTTTGCTGATAAACCCACGTGTTCCGTGGTTCTATTGCGTTCAGTTCTCTAACACGAGGCAACTCGATATTCATCATCTGTGGTTCTGTTCACCAGAAGATTGATGAGCACAAACAGCGCCATTTTACAGAACCACTGAGGATTTTAACCTGGCTAATGTTGTTTGCAACTACCCTGACCGACTGACTTGAATCACGTCGCTAAAGCTTCATTTCATGTTAGGGTTGTGTGGTAGAAATCTCGATTCACCGATCATCCAAACCCCGACACAACAGAAGATCTGACGAACTGCCAATCCAAATATCGCGTTAAAGATACAACATCAGGATTGGACGAACGGTCTCAGTGTTATGCCAGTTCATCTGTTCCGTATCCCACCAATTAACATACAGTTCATGATTTTGCATGTGCTAATAAGATCAGCCAATGACAGTCTGTGATCTCTTTAATGCTGTTGTACATCCATAAATTCGGCGTCTCAAGTGATGATTGATAACTCCTTACAGCTACCAGTGCCAGATCTTCTTATTACTTGCGTGGGAGGTTTCAATTCAAGTACGTTTTCTAGGGCTATTCAAAGTTCCCCAATTGGAGTTAATGAACAACGGAATGACAGTGCATTGTTTTTAATATCACCGAACTACACCTATTGGTTTGGCAACAACCTGACCCCACTTAAGAAACGCCTGGTTAATGACAAGATGAAGCTATTTCTTTGTTACTCCTACCTAATTTATGGCATACTGGCGCTCACCTAGTGATATCTCACATCTTCACACACGCATTTATGTACATCATAAATGGATGTCGCCAACAGAAGACCAATACAATGTAATGTCGCAGTAGCATAACTGATTACACAAATGACCTCACCACATTAAAGAATGATTTGGAAATGCACACGTGATTGTGTCACAAATCTGAAGACGACCCTGTGAGTACGGATGATTTCTAATGTGACCTTAATTCATAAGGGTTGAACTACTTGTACGGACATTTACATGAACAAATTCACGTGGATTCCTAAATGTCTAGCCAAAAGGCAGGCGGATGCCACTTTACAAGGCGCTGTTTTCCGTGGAGCAGCAATTCGTCATCAACATCACTATCGTTATTGCCAGTAGCAGTAGTAGTAGTCGGCGCTCTGAACCATCTCCTCGTGGTGCCGACTGGGCAGCCTGGGTGCAAACCTTGACTGGCTAAGCGTTCAGAAACTCCAGATAGGGCCAACCACTCTACCTGGTTTCAAAGTACTGGTTACTATCGATCAAGGCAATTAATTTACCTCCAGCATCTTCGTGCAGGTTTCTACCAGTACACAGGATAGGCGAGCGGAGTACGCCTGCTCTGAATGTGGCCGAATTTGCAAGTCGAACGCTGGCTTGTCGGCGCATACTCGTATGCATCGACGCAGGAATGATCGAGTGCAAGATGT
>QNGE01001560.1:22065-35581 GCA_008508345.1 Paragonimus westermani
GTAGTTAGGTCCCTTCCCGACCCCTTGTTTTTTACTTCTCTTATCCTATGTAGGGTTTGTTTGTTATTCTTCATGGCTGTGTGGCAGTTGAACATTAGTAGGAACCACTGATGTATTGGTGCCTTTGATGATAATGATGGTGATGATGATGCGTAATTTGAATGGTCGTGTCAGTCACTGCATTGAGGGCCAGCAGGCACTACAATGATTTCAGATATAAGAAGAATGATAGTGAACGAGAAGTAAACCAGTGGAGAGGAACAGTCCACTAACCGACAGCCATCACTCGAAACAGATGGTCGCTGCGACAGCCGTTCTGTTAATCAACGAGAGAAGTTTTAGCAAATCGGCATTAATTTGGATGAGTTAGAGAGAGGGGATCTAATTTTCGAGTGGGTTGGTTTCGTGAGACTCTTGTCTACAACAGATATCCACTGGGTTTTATTGATTTTCACAACGAGCCTCAAGTCATAAACCCACAAGAAACGCGGGCCTCAAAGAAACCCGTGAACACACAGTTATCTTAAAAATGAGATGGTAATAGTCCGTTCCTAACGCAACGACTGACGCAGGTCATCCAACGGACGTACAATGCAGCTAAACTGTGTTTGCTCAGTTGCACCAAGTCACTTGCAATTCCTCACATCAAGACGCGCATTCCAGAGCTGTCCACTCCACACTGTCTCTATCAGTTCAGCTGCAGCTGCGGTAAGGTTTATGTAGGTAGAACTGATTGATCCATTCGCCTTAAAATGAAGGGAAACCTGCCCAGTTAAATCGAGGACTTGATTTGTGGCGTGACGCGACCCCACCAAACATAGCAAGCCGGCTTCTTCCATCGCCAGACACCTGCTGGAGACCGGTCATGTGGTCGGCCCGAAAGACGCTTTTCGTGTGTTGATGCGTCTTCACAAACCTGTCATCCTTACGTCACTGGAGGCGCTTGATGTCACGCCTATTAAGTCAGTCTTCTGTATGTGTTGCATGGCTGGGTGCACTTCTTCGCTTTGTGTCGAATGTTTTGTTGGTACCTGCGTCAACTTGCTGAACCGAGAGAGTTAGGTTGTGCACGGTTCCTGGGTGGGTGTCTTTTTAGGTCACTGATCAGTTGCCATACTGTCCATACGGTGACACATCCTCTCAATCAAGAGTGTTAGACTATCATCGGTTGTTGGGGTTGAAGGGGACGATGTGGGAACTGTTATGGTTGTGGCACACACACACCGGTTGTAAAAAAAGTTTCCAATACCTTGTCCTCAAGGGCTGCCAATTTGGCGTTCAATCTGTCTTCAGCCATGGCAACCAAAATGAATTGCAATATATAGCTATAAATGGTGAGCATGACAGATGAACGTGAATCGCAAATGACCGACTTACTCCTTAAATGTTCGGCAACTTCTAGTGGTGTGTGTATCTAGCCAGTTTCGCTTAAACTGTAAGACAACCTGGTGTTTATGAAGCGACGAATCATCCCTTCTGGGTTACGTGGACCTTTTGGAAAGGGAATCTTGTGAGAAAAAGGATATTGCCGCTCCTGCAACCTACGACTTGGACCACACATACTGTGACTGCACTCAAACGTGACGGCGAAACTCCTCTAACTTGCAGTGATCACTGACCGACGCTCAACAAATATCTTTCGCAAATGAGTTTTGCCACTGTTGAACGAGAGAATATTTTGTACCAATTCCATGGCTAAAAGTATTTTTCAAAGCTTGAGTGAAAGGAAGACTTTCTACATACTCCACTTGAAAAGGCTCCCAATGCTCTGACAACCATCGAAACCCTTTTTCGGATTGTGTAAGTGTAATTTTTTCACCTCGGTCTGAACGTATCGCCTGCTATATGTAAAGATGTTAAGCACACCAGTGCTGTCAATCCAGATGGTGCTACCATTTATCAGGATGATATTGTACGTGTGTCAAACATACTTATTCACGTTGAACGACTGCATATACCACTCGAGCGTTTTAGTTCCTTAAATGTTACTAACAATTCTTTCAAATGCATTTCTGGTACGCCTAAGTTCACATGATTGGGATTTGAAATTGATGAGAATGGTTATCGTCCTCATCCTGATCGTTTTAAACTTCTATCTAGAGCATCCACCCCAAAAACTTTTGATGATTTTCGTTCTTTAATCCCATCAACAGTGACTAATGACGTGTCCATAACGGGTATTGCGGTTGTGCTAGAACAAGAGGGTTATCTTGTAATTTGTAATAGAGCCTATCGTATGGCGAGTCTATTGAATGGCGGCATTATGGGAGTCGGCTCCGTGTTTCACAACCTCGTCCGTCCAAGTAAATTTGCCTCGGTACTCGTCCACCATACTGATGTCCAGTACAACAACAACACATTCACCAACCGCAATAACACTGGATTTGACAAACAAGCTAACAGTTGGTGCTCGCAGCTCCTCGAAGAATTTGTGGCCCAGACTACACAGCTTATTCACCAAGTCATTGACTACGCGGTTGTGCCGAATAAATCACATATCGTAGGTGATCCAGCACGATTAAAGAATATGAGTGAGGCTTCCTGGTTGATTTAAGCTACCACGGCGTTGTGAAAGCAACGTAACGAGGTTGGAGATGTAGCGATAGGTCTCGCTTCACTGGGAAAATAAGGGTTATTCACCGTCGGAATGAGCGTGATGCGGAGCGGCCCAGATGAAGAGGAGAACCTTCAGTTGGTGGGAAGAGGTTAAAATAGCTGACCAAGATGTGAGCTTTCATACGCTTCAAATACTTGGGCAACAGATAGTACGAACCGGGTACACCATGTTCCATAGTCTTCAGAGTGCTGCAAACTTTCTTCACGAAGACTGAGTCGACCGAAGACCACTTGTGGATCGGAATCGTACGTGATTGTAGCCCAAAATGCATGGATGGGCGGACAATGCTTCCGACCAGTACTCGTTGGAGTTATCCTGGAAGCTGCGGTTCATCTTGTAGGCACGCTTCCAGTTTCCGGAAAAGACTGCAAAAGCAGCCTCTCTCTTAAGCTGGTGGTATATGGGTTGAAGCGCAGAGGAATTAGCCTTCTGTCTTTGCTTCCCGGTCGTGTGGGTTCCGGCAGCGATATGAGCGTTTCATCGGGTGACCAGCCGCCAGGTGTACGGAAAAGTTTTTGAGGCTTGCATGCTTGGCAGTGACCTTGCATGTGTCACTGTGAAAATGCCTGAATTAAGACTCAGGAAAGTTTCTAGTAATTCACCGCTGTGTGAGAAAGCCTCACAGTTGGACTCCAATTGAATTACCGCTGTTTGGGTCAAACGGGGGAACCACTTGGAGTGTTCCTCAGCTTGAGACTCAATACCCGACATCATGCCTGCTTGTGAGACGGTGGTTGGATTGACAGTGCAGAAGTATTTTTCTGCCAATTCACATCATACGCACGCGTGCCAATGCTCTCCAGAATTCGGCCGGGGACATGCAAGAGGAGTAAGTGATGTGAGTTATGTGATTTCGATTACAACACTCCTGAGGAAGGCCACCCGAGGTGGTTGAAACGTAGAGTATTACAACTTGCTCGTAACGTTGTGTTATTCCCAATGTGTTTATCAATAACATGTTAAACACGACGCCCAAACTGTTCAACTTCATTCGTACTAAATTTGGTGCGGATATCTTACAAGCGAGTGACGAAGTTTGCGTCAAGTGGAGCACGGCGGAACCAGCTCATCGGCATGTATGATGAGGGAGGCTGCCGTCAATTTGATCCGGCGGCTTGAATGCATCTTGACTTCTCGAGATTGCGTTTGAGGGTATGCGAACGCTTTCCTGTTGACCCAGACCAGTTCTGGTCTGGCACCTGTGGTCACAATCAGCGTAGTCAAAGACCGAGTAGGCTTATCATCTACTTCCTGTTCTACACCATCTCTTTTGAACAAATGTGTTCCGCTTATCTACCACGTGTATTGGTGGATGCGGGCGTCGGGGCGCTAGTAATATTCCGCTTTTTCTGGACTAAAGTAACTAGTATGTTGAAATCAGGTGGAGTGTTTGGCCGTATCTGAAGTTGTCGAATGCTTAGCTAGTCAGAGTTGGTATCGAGACTGCCCATGAGGAAGTGGTTCACCGCGCCGACTACTGTTAACGTAACACGTTTGTGGTTACCGACGTGATTGATATCGGCTGAGAATGAAATGTATCTAAGCTATCTATGCGATTTTTCCAATAAGTTACCCTAGAGCCACAAGGTTAATTACCTGTAGTTCTTCGACAGTAGCCCCTCTTTCACAACGTACGACCATGTTGAATCCTTAGTCCAAATCCGTGGATGGCAGACTAAGCATGTTCAGAGTATTACACAACTTCGTGACACACTAGCGTCACCTTCGACCGAACAATGGAATCTTCACACATCTATCTGTGACTTGGGACTGTGTGTCAGGAGACTCAAACTGTGTTATGGAATATATTAGGGTACCAAGAAGGGAACCAATAAACCTTTCACGATAGTGGAAAACCTGTGTTTCACTAGTGCTCTGAGTTCCTCCTCACTCGACAAGCCGGAAATATTTCAACCACAAAAGTATTTCCCGTCCATTTTCAGGCCACGAAACGAGCACACGTCAGCTGCACAGCATGCGCAAAATGTGTCGACATTCTTAAATATGTGAATGAGGTTTCTACCATGATCCAATGTTCTTTGTTACTTCACCACTCTGTTTGCTCTTTTATGTTGTGACTGATTCCAATGACAACTCATTTTACAGATCACATGAATCCTGATATCTGGCCGGTTTAGAACATTGACAGTTTATTGCTGGTTTAATGTTAATTGGGATGCTCTTGTTCGGAATCAAGCAGGTGCGCCCTGACTTAGAGGGCAACCATTGGAAACAGGGTGTATCAGTGGTCTTGGAGATTACAGGTAACGAAGACATAGTAAAACTACAAACACAACTGGTTACTAATTAGCTGGGAATTAAACCAAGGTGCAAAACAACCTCTAGAAACGCAGCCAACAGCTTGAGGACGAAGGCGGCTACGGCGAGTGGCAGTTCCGCAAAAATGTATTATTGTTTGGGGATGGCTCATGAACGGGTCTTGTAAAGATTCCTTCCATGTTCTTGTCAGCAATTATCAGCCGGTGCGAGGAAGAACTACTTTGAAAGGCCTGTGATGAAGACGGATCGTTAGGTTTGAATCATGACACAGTTTTGGAAAAATGCATATGCATACAATGTGTAAGTTCCTAAGCGGGTGACCAGTTAGGAAGCAACACATTGAACACGCTCATTAGCAAGTATGTCCCTTTTCAAGCCAACATATATGACTTGATTGGCGTATTCAAGCAGCGACCCTATCCGAACATCGTGTCTGAAACGATTTTTGTTTATGCAGAGAAAGCTGCGCTTGTTTATCACAAGAACTCCGGTTTCAGAGAATGCCTTGTGAGGATAAACAAAGGTAAGTAAGATGACTTTCAGATATCTAGATCATTTTTCGAATAAAATTCATCGTTACCTGTCGTTCTCAGCAGAATGTAAACTGTACCTACAGTATTTTCCCACCGTTATCTTTATGTTGACCATCCCATGCATAACACGCACATGAATTTCTCTCTCATGATAATGTCTGAACGTAGGCTCTCTAGTGAGTCATGCGACGATGAGGTGACAGGCTATGTGTCATTTATGCTATCACGAATAATTGCTCTTTGTCCGAGACATGATAAACTCTCTATATTACCCGGCTGTAACCAAAACAGGTTGTTTATTNCATTTATGCTATCACGAATAATTGCTCTTTGTCCGAGACATGATAAACTCTCTATATTACCCGGCTGTAACCAAAACAGGTTGTTTATTGGCTTTTCGTCAGTGGAATTTTCTTAATCAGAGAACAGCTTCCCGGAGAATTCTAGCATATTTTGAACATCATACAAAGACACCGGCCGAGAACCGATATGGTTCGCAAATTCAAGCATTTTCACATCCGGTAAATCCAAGTCCTGAGGCCCCAACTAATGTTTTTCCACACAACATACGCTTACTTTCTACATCAAACTCTGTGTTCTAATATCCAGTGGACCTACGCAACATCACATCTACTAAATAGTGTTACATTTATGACGGAGGCAGCATCTTCTAGGTGGGCCCACTCTTAGAAACCCCTCGTGGACAGCTTTGAGATACGCGATAACGCTAACCTACTAGCACCAATGTCAAATCAACGAGAGTGGTGTATCGTGCGATTACAATGGATAGGAGGAGTACTACAAGACCCTTGTGAAAAGCCGTATCTTGTTGTCAGGTCTCGGCTTGATGGGCTATTGAGGGGATCTCGACATGTTACAAACACTGCTGATGGACTGACACGGTTGTCTGTTCACATGGAAAATTGTAGCACTGCTCCCGAACAAACAGACTACTAGACTAACGTAAACACTTTGGGCACACTGAATCAGATTGTGAAAGGGCTACCTAACAGCTTGCAATTTGAATGAGCTAAGAAGAAAGACCAGGCCGGTTCAAGAGAGTACCAGACAACGTTAGCTGAGTCCGCCGAGTTTGTTCCACAATGCTTGAAGTTACCGCGAGACAAATTTGGACAGTTCGCAGAGATCAATCGTGATGCTTGGAGCACCGTCTAGCTTAGAGTGACCAAGTAGAGCAAGTCGAGGAAGAAACTGGTGGAAACCTTGAACTTTGCTATCACCAATTCTTGTTTTGTGAACTGTGGTACACATTCTTTGGGATGCATCGATTATTGAATCGTTCGCTGACGATTCACGTTCACACCGAGTTACGTTTAAACTGATGACCCAATAAATGCCTTCCTCAATATCCAACGGCAAAAAAGATAAATTATTCTCAAAGCGGTTGGTGAAAAGGCGCCCGTAAAGTTGGATTCAATGCGGTACTGATGGAATCATAATCCGAGGAAAATTCGATCTTTCCACTGGATTGTAAAAGACACTGAAAAAGTGAACAAAGAATGTGCCCGTACAACAGAATCGACAATTAGGCACTGGTCCCTCATGGGGGACGAGTAAACGGAATTGAGCTCACCCGAGCAAATGGTTGAGTCGGAGAACAATGAATGTTTGTGCATAGCGAATTGATAGAAATCATAAGTTCCTCAAATATCTGGTAGGAAAATGTTTAATTTTAGCAATTTGGAATGTAAAGCACTGTTCCTATCATCGAACTCATCAAAACAGCAGGGAGATGAACATTACACGATGTTAACACTTCGGTTCATCTCATCAGCCGCACACTAAATACAAACAGGATATGTGAAAAAGGCCATGGCAAAATTAGTCGGACAGAGTGAATTTTGGGTAAAGGGCCGGCCACCACGGGAGGTGGATGGTATGAAACATCAACTTTTGCGCAAAAACACGGACTATTTCGTGTGATCAATACCGGTTCATTTAGGGATTTCCTGACGTAATAACAATTTGAACAACTTGGTTGGGTAGACATCGTAACCTGTCTCAAGGATGTGCTTCGCAATCAATGACGCCGGGTTTCGGTTGCTCCATTGGCTGTCCGTATGCCCAGCAGATCTAATCAAACTAATTTTGGAAAATAGTCGATCATACGTTGACGCAAACACCGGTCCGTTCTGCCGACATAACTTACGTTGCAACCGCAAGTGAACTGGTAAAAGACGTGTGAGGCAGAATAGCTGGGTGTACCACACATTGATGACAAGAGGCCAAATTGACGTGTCATTTGTCATACTGTCAACATTCACGAAAGCACAGGTCATTTTCTTAGCCCATCTCGATTAGAAATGGAAACGAGTATTCATTAGAAATGCTTAGAAGAGGCAATCGAAACGAACTTCGAAGTTCATTGGTATCAATTTTGAACCAGTATCCGTTATTTAATCATGCCATTGTTAGTTCACATTTGAAACAGACTATGCTTATTCCCAGTAGACCAATAAACTGCGTGCACTCTCTATCTTAATCTACAACACACACCATAGCAAATAGTCACAAACATTTCTGATACACCTGGAAGGTTAACACGACGAATCTTGATCTTTGTGGATTTCGGTCAACAACAATATCAAGCTCTAAAAACGTGATGTGGCAAAGATTTGCGTAGGTTGTACTCCGCATTCTTCCAAGTACGACCCCAAACTATAGTAGTCTTCCGAATTTGGGTCATTCTTAATATTGTGCACCTCACCGGTGCAATAGCTTTAGTGAAACTTGAAAAACAGCGGCGTGATACGACGCTTCAAATTGTGTACAAAACAACTGTTCCATATTTTGTTCTGTTCTGTGAACGATATCTGTCTTTAGCAGGTAACCGATGTAGAAGAAAGCTTCTTCCGTGTACTTGATTCGTTATATCATGAACATTTTCGCAAGTGGTTGACTTACAAGTATCTCAAATTCTACACGCCAAAATAATCCGCTTTAATCGGTAGTAGTGCATTGTCTGAGGGAGATTCGCTTGCTTCATAGAAAGTAGACTGCGTTCAGTATATTCGTCATACTGAACAGCGATGTGAACTACATCTGTCCATCCTGTTCACCATTGTGACCTGCCTTCAGACAACAATCTGGCCGCTCATCTAGGAACATTTCTCCGCGAACGCTGAGCCGACGCAATTGAGCAATTCATCATTATTCCATGCAGACATAGAACGCACGAGGGGAAGCGGATTATTGCTACCTTAGTGAGACAAAGTAACGAACAATACAATCCATATCGTCGTACTTCTTCTGAACTTATAATGGCCGGTTCAAAATTAACCATGTGCACCTTCATTCACTCCTCTTTTAGTTCCAATCCAATTCCAAACTCTAAGCTATAAGCGGGGATCTTTATCCTTACATTCGTTCTGTATCTTTTGGAATGAGGATCCATGGTGATATTTCAACTTTTTCTAAATTATCCCTCATAAGTAAATGGTCCGATAGAATGAGGAATATTTGTTAACTATTTCACTGAACATTATGGAGGTGCAAAGTTTGTCAGCAAACACAACATTCCTAGGTGTATTCTCATCTTTGCCTGACATTATTCAATGTCATCCCGACAGTGTCCTTCAACATGGTCCTGGTGAACAACGCAATATCACTATTCCTCTTTCCTTCGTTGTAGATGTACAACATTACTCGGCGCATATCTTGTGTGTTAACCTGGAACATCTCGTAACTTGGTGGCTTTCTTCAAATCGCAGCAGCATCTTCCCAATCAGAAATTGAATTTACGATATGGAAATTGTGAAGCCTTTACAGGATTTTTTCAGCGATCATTTGGTTATCATACATTCAATTTGTTTTACTGTCACCTCCTTGCAGCAATCTTCGGTTTGGTATCATACCTGACAAGTTTACCTGGAATAAATTCGAATGACGTGATCAATTTCTGCTAGATTCCGATACAGTTTGTTACTCAATACTGGAAGAAATTTTTGTTTGTTCGGTCGGGTTACTCAGTGGCAATTCGCATCGCTCAACGTTTTCGGCTAGTTTCCGACCAGTTTATTAGATTGATTGCACAGTAATTGGAATTCGTATACCCCACAAATCGGTTGGCCGCTCTGATTAGGCTGTTTGTTGCGGTTATTTACTAATCTGGCTGCATTTTATACGCGCCACCATATGTTTGATAGCGATTATGGTTATTTACCAACTCATCTCTTGAACTCGCCAGTGACTGGGCTGAATTTGATCACATATACTGATGAGTAGTCGGGGATTTGGTTAATTTCAAGTTGAAAATCATTCCCATTTGATCAAAGCTTTCGCGTTCAAGTAGACTCTTCAGCCAGCCTATTTCGAAAAGAATATTGGACTCAAACTTTGCTCCCCCGAGAGCTCATCAGTAGTACATATCCGTGCCACAGTCAGGACTAGAACTCCGGCCCCGGTTTCATGAGGCATCCATGTTGACCACTGCGCCACTCACCTCACATCAGACAAGATCGAATTATCTATTCAGAACGTTCAGCCACATTCGCCAATGTGTGATGCACTGATTGTTGAACTGTCCAGAGAGGAGACAGCAACTGACCTGTTAACACAAATCGATGGTTCTCCCACTAGGAGTTTCCTCTAGGTTGAAATCGCAGAAATCACAAACTTGAGCGATATTTTGATTACCGATCAGTAGTATGGGATTTTGTTTTCCATATAAAAGCAAGGCCAATGGCGCAGTAGTCAACATGTTTGCCCCATGAAAGCGTGGCCGGATTTCAAGTTCCGGCTGGTGCTAGGATAGGCACCACTGCCGAGCTCTAATGAGAGTAAAATTCGAGTCCAGTGTTTCTTTTCGGAAGAGGCTGGCTAGAGTGTCTATTTGAATGTGAAGGCTACGATCAAACATGAGTGGTGTTCAACTTGAAATTAATCACTTTTTCAAACCTAAAATGTCGGAATATACTCCCCTATCCACCTACCCATGCTAAGTATCTGACCCGTCTCCATCGCCTGGTGTGCATTTCGGTGAGGACTTCCTTGACTCTTGTTCCGACGTTGTCTCTGAGAAATAACAAACCACTGGGTGACAAAGAGGCAGGAGCAGCATCAGTCGACATGGGAAGTACAATGCGGCGATTTTTAATATTCGCCCTATTTCAACCAACAATGTCATCTGCGTTAAACCGTTGCTGATGACTTAAGGTGATTCATTGGGTAACGCAAACTTGACGATTGCAATAATGCTTAGTCACACGGTCGGGTTAGTAGGACTATCCCCTGTGTCCGAGAAACGTCAGAAGTGACGGTCGCAAGGGTTAGAATTTGTACGATACTGGTGACAAAATCACATCAAAAGTGTTCTCTCATCGTGAAAGTGAATGATCTGTGTGCACAAGTTAACCTGCATAAAAGACGTTTAAAATGAAGCAACCGGAAACGGCCTTGCAAATGGCCACCAGTCATAGGGGGAATTGGCTTACTAGAACATTCAAATGCAGTTGCAGGTAAGAGCGTGTTAGTCGAAATGAAGGAAGAAAGTTTCAGTAAGTAAGCAACAACAGTCATACAAAGGAAGGACATATAAATTTCATGTGCGGTCATGGTACAAAGCTGACCGTGACTGTTTACTGCACACAGCAAAGACAAATAAGAACAAACTTAAGACAGGCTTTGTACAAACAAACCGAACATGCCCCTACATACTCAACGTTCCGCACCATACCAAACAAGCCTGTCCAACAGGCTCCAACAAACCCAACAAACAGAGTGTTATACTGACGTTTCTTCTCTATGTAAACTGCGTTCAGAAATCAGAGGATAGACCTTATCAGCTGCTCCCAGGCTCCGCCTCCGTATTTAACATATGACGGATTGTAATTCTACGTGATACCTCCTTATAGTAGTTGGTCATTCACATCATTCTTGTCTCGCCTCCCATTCCAATATCGAAGCTCTTCGTTAGCACCTACAAAATTAAGAGATGTGTGAATGAATATCAACTGTTCTTGTTCGTTCAATAAATCAGATTGGTAGTACAGGAAGAAAAATGGTGTCTACAGACTGTACAACTTCCAGAGGGACCACCTTGGATTGTGAGCATGTGGATATGCAACCATATCTCTTTTCAGCCGTTCAACCACTTTTCGCTTTGATCGGACTGCAATAACCCAAAT
The DNA here is from genome assembly GCA_008508345.1 of Paragonimus westermani. Taxonomy (NCBI): domain Eukaryota; kingdom Metazoa; phylum Platyhelminthes; class Trematoda; order Plagiorchiida; family Troglotrematidae; genus Paragonimus; species Paragonimus westermani. The sequence goes on from QNGE01001560.1 coordinate 33,642, forward strand.
CGGCTTGTGAGGAGAGGTGACAACCAGGTGGCGCCCTCCCAGAACAGAGTAGAGCCATCAGCTGTTTACTGGTTACCACATCCAGGGACTGGCAAAAACACACCGGCCTATGACGTCTTTAACTGTCTCGGCGTCGTGGGTATTCTAAAACGGTTGACAAGTTGATGCAAGAATATGAGTCTGTACAGCATGACATCCCTTCGAATGAAAGTGACGGACAATGGTGTCTGTCACGTGGTGCCATACAATCTTCGAAATTCACGAGAAAATCCTTTTAATGGCACCGGCCGATAAACATCTACTTCGGCTGATTGTTATTCAGCAGGCGTCAAACTGCTTATCTTCATTTTGCAATTTTGATAAATAGTGTTGATCAGAATTAAATAAAATGTGAACTGATTCAACCAAGCGATAGCTTTCAACGGACTGTATCTACTAGAATGCCTGTAGAAAATCGGCCATAATCTATTAAAGGTGCATACATTATTCGGTTGTAATGCAGCGTTTTTAACTCAACATCTACATGCTCAATACGTTCAAACACGATGGTTCCTAAATCTACCGGTTGTCTCAGGGAACTGTGGACCACCCAGCCAATCTTGTCTTCACCGCACACTCCTCGATGTGCGCAAGGCTTTATCTGCAGGACTACCACACGATCGTACGTCTCCACTGCCATTGCTCGCAGACACAAAGGACACATGAAAGTTTATCTGCGAAATTGATGACATAATAGAACACGATCATCGAATCTGTTCAAACATCCACGTCCCTGAAACAAACATTCTGATACGGGCGTCGTTTGAAACATATGAACGGCAAATACGACTGCAGTCAGCGCAATTCAAAGAATAGAAACCTATTTGAGGGATGCCACTCGAGTTTTCTAGAACAGGAATACTCAAGAAGTTCGACCACTTTCGTCACAGAAGCAAACAGGCAACTGCATCTCATCCCGTTTCAGAGTCGTCGCAAAATCCATGCAACCCGAAGCCATTTTCCACGATGCACTGGGTATTCCTCATCTGCGGATCCACAGTTCATCATGCCCCTTTGAATGTTGCGTGAAAATACCCGGTTTAGACATTAGGAGAAACGTGTAGCGAACAAGCTTGTTTTCGGTGATTCACCATCAGGCTAATTACTACATATTTATATGATTACTGATGAGTAGTCGGGGATTTTGTTTATTTTCAAGTTGACCATCACTCACATTTGATTGCAGCCTTCGCATTCTGATAGACTTTCCAGCCAGCCTCCTTCGAAAAGAAGCACTAGACTCGAGTTTCGCTCTCATTAGAGCTCGTCAGTAGTGCATATCCTTGACACGGCCGGGATTTGAACGTTGACGCAAACACCGGTCCGTTCTGCCGACATAACTTACGTTGCAACCGCAAGTGAACTGGTAAAAGACGTGTGAGGCAGAATAGCTGGGTGTACCACACATTGATGACAAGAGGCCACATTCGGCTGCATAATATGTGGGATTCACAGCTCATTGAAACTGATGACGCATTATGGTGGATAAATGGCCTCTCCTGAACCATAGTATTATGAACATATCTTTTTCTTTGTTGTATGGACTACACGTTTTCTCGTCGTTTTCTCGCTGTGAACGAAGATAAATTTATCCCCGTATTCGCTGGCAAGTAATGCGGATGGGGTAGGACGACACACCCAATACGGATTCTCGTTCAGAGTGACATGACTAGTGAAAACATTTATAAGAGCATGATGAACTATGGATCCGCAGATGCGGAATACCCAGTGCAATAAGGTGTCAGTAAAACAAATTGAATGTATGATAACCAAATGATCGCTGAAAAAATCCTGTAAAGGCTTCACAATTTCCATATCGTAAATTCAATTTCTGATTGGGAAGATGCTGCTGCGATTTGAAGAAAGCCACCAAGTTACGAGATGTTCCAGGTTAACACACA
>QNGE01001560.1:37141-80934 GCA_008508345.1 Paragonimus westermani
TGTGTGTTAACCTGGAACATCTCGTAACTTGGTGGCTTTCTTCAAATCGCAGCAGCATCTTCCCAATCAGAAATTGAATTTACGATATGGAAATTGTGAAGCCTTTACAGGATTTTTTCAGCGATCATTTGGTTATCATACATTCAATTTGTTTTACTGACACCTTATTGCACTGGGTATTCCGCATCTGCGGATCCATAGTTCATCATGCTCTTATAAATGTTTTCACTAGTCATGTCACTCTGAACGAGAATCCGTATTGGGTGTGTCGTCCTACCCCATCCGCATTACTTGCCAGCGAATACGGGGATAAATTTATCTTCGTTCACAGCGAGAAAACGACGAGAAAACGTGTAGTCCATACAACAAAGAAAAAGATATGTTCATAATACTATGGTTCAGGAGAGACCATTTATCCACCATAATGCGTCATCAGTTTCAATGAGCTGTGAATCCCACATATTATGCAGCCGAATGTGGCCTCTTGTCATCAATGTGTGGTACACCCAGCTATTCTGCCTCACACGTCTTTTACCAGCTCACTTGCGGTTGCAACGTAAGTTATGTCGGCAGAACGGACCGGTGTTTGCGTCAACGTATGATCGACTATTTTCCAAAATTAGTTTGATTAGATCTGCTGGGCATACGGACAGCCAATGGAGCAACCGAAACCCGGCGTCATTGATTGCGAAGCACATCCTTGAGACAGGTTACGATGTCTACCCAACCAAGTTGTTCAAATTGTTATTACGTCAGGAAATCCCTAAATGAACCGGTATTGATCACACGAAATAGTCCGTGTTTTTGCGCAAAAGTTGATGTTTCATACCATCCACCTCCCGTGGTGGCCGGCCCTTTACTCAAAATTCACTCTGTCCGACTAATTTTGCCATGGCCTTTTTCACATATCCTGTTTGTATTTAGTGTGCGGCTGATGAGATGAACCGAAGTGTTAACATCGTGTAATGTTCATCTCCCTGCTGTTTTGATGAGTTCGATGATAGGAACAGTGCTTTACATTCCAAATTGCTAAAATTAAACATTTTCCTACCAGATATTTGAGGAACTTATGATTTCTATCAATTCGCTATGCACAAACATTCATTGTTCTCCGACTCAACCATTTGCTCGGGTGAGCTCAATTCCGTTTACTCGTCCCCCATGAGGGACCAGTGCCTAATTGTCGATTCTGTTGTACGGGCACATTCTTTGTTCACTTTTCCAGTGTCTTTTACAATCCAGTGGAAAGATCGAATTTTCCTCGGATTATGATTCCATCAGTACCGCATTGAATCCAACTTTACGGGCGCCTTTTCACTAACCGCTTTGAGAATAATTTATCTTTTTTGCCGTTGGATATTGAGGAAGGCATTTATTGGGTCATCAGTTTAAACGTAACTCGGTGTGAACGTGAATCGTCAGCGAACGATTCAATAATCGATGCATCCCAAAGAATGTGTACCACAGTTCACAAAACAAGAATTGGTGATAGCAAAGTTCAAGGTTTCCACCAGTTTCTTCCTCGACTTGCTCTACTTGGTCACTCTAAGCTAGACGGTGCTCCAAGCATCACGACTGATCTCTGCGAACTGTCCAAATTTGTCTCGCGGTAACTTCAAGCATTGTGGAACAAACTCGGCGGACTCAGCTAACGTTGTCTGGTACTCTCTTGAACCGGCCTGGTCTTTCTTCTTAGCTCATTCAAATTGCAAGCTGTTAGGTAGCCCTTTCACAATCTGATTCAGTGTGCCCAAAGTGTTTACGTTAGTCTAGTAGTCTGTTTGTTCGGCAGCAATGCTACAATTTTCCATGTGAACAGACAACCGTGTCAGTCCATCAGCAGTGTTTGTAACATGTCGAGATCCCCTCAATAGCCCATCAAGCCGAGACCTGACAACAAGATACGGCTTTTCACAAGGGTCTTGTAGTACTCCTCCTATCCATTGTAATCGCACGATACACCACTCTCGTTGATTTGACATTGGTGCTAGTAGGTTAGCGTTATCGCGTATCTCAAAGCTGTCCACGAGGGGTTTCTAAGAGTGGGCCCACCTAGAAGATGCTGCCTCCGTCATAAATGTAACACTATTTAGTAGATGTGATGTTGCGTAGGTCCACTGGATATTAGAACACAGAGTTTGATGTAGAAAGTAAGCGTATGTTGTGTGGAAAAACATTAGTTGGGGCCTCAGGACTTGGATTTACCGGATGTGAAAATGCTTGAATTTGCGAACCATATCGGTTCTCGGCCGGTGTCTTTGTATGATGTTCAAAATATGCTAGAATTCTCCGGGAAGCTGTTCCCTGATTAAGAAAATTCCACTGACGAAAAGCCAATAAACAACCTGTTTTGGTTACAGCCGGGTAATATAGAGAGTTTATCATGTCTCGGACAAAGAGCAATTATTCGTGATAGCATAAATGACACATAGCCTGTCACCTCATCGTCGCATGACTCACTAGAGAGCCTACGTTCAGACATTATCATGAGAGAGAAATTCATGTGCGTGTTATGCATGGGATGGTCAACATAAAGATAACGGTGGGAAAATACTGTAGGTACAGTTTACATTCTGCTGAGAACGACAGGTAACGATGAATTTTATTCGAAAAATGATCTAGATATCTGAAAGTCATCTTACTTACCTTTGTTTATCCTCACAAGGCATTCTCTGAAACCGGAGTTCTTGTGATAAACAAGCGCAGCTTTCTCTGCATAAACAAAAATCGTTTCAGACACGATGTTCGGATAGGGTCGCTGCTTGAATACGCCAATCAAGTCATATATGTTGGCTTGAAAAGGGACATACTTGCTAATGAGCGTGTTCAATGTGTTGCTTCCTAACTGGTCACCCGCTTAGGAACTTACACATTGTATGCATATGCATTTTTCCAAAACTGTGTCATGATTCAAACCTAACGATCCGTCTTCATCACAGGCCTTTCAAAGTAGTTCTTCCTCGCACCGGCTGATAATTGCTGACAAGAACATGGAAGGAATCTTTACAAGACCCGTTCATGAGCCATCCCCAAACAATAATACATTTTTGCGGAACTGCCACTCGCCGTAGCCGCCTTCGTCCTCAAGCTGTTGGCTGCGTTTCTAGAGGTTGTTTTGCACCTTGGTTTAATTCCCAGCTAATTAGTAACCAGTTGTGTTTGTAGTTTTACTATGTCTTCGTTACCTGTAATCTCCAAGACCACTGATACACCCTGTTTCCAATGGTTGCCCTCTAAGTCAGGGCGCACCTGCTTGATTCCGAACAAGAGCATCCCAATTAACATTAAACCAGCAATAAACTGTCAATGTTCTAAACCGGCCAGATATCAGGATTCATGTGATCTGTAAAATGAGTTGTCATTGGAATCAGTCACAACATAAAAGAGCAAACAGAGTGGTGAAGTAACAAAGAACATTGGATCATGGTAGAAACCTCATTCACATATTTAAGAATGTCGACACATTTTGCGCATGCTGTGCAGCTGACGTGTGCTCGTTTCGTGGCCTGAAAATGGACGGGAAATACTTTTGTGGTTGAAATATTTCCGGCTTGTCGAGTGAGGAGGAACTCAGAGCACTAGTGAAACACAGGTTTTCCACTATCGTGAAAGGTTTATTGGTTCCCTTCTTGGTACCCTAATATATTCCATAACACAGTTCGAGTCTCCTGACACACAGTCCCAAGTCACAGATAGATGTGTGAAGATTCCATTGTTCGGTCGAAGGTGACGCTAGTGTGTCACGAAGTTGTGTAATACTCTGAACATGCTTAGTCTGCCATCCACGGATTTGGACTAAGGATTCAACATGGTCGTACGTTGTGAAAGAGGGGCTACTGTCGAAGAACTACAGGTAATTAACCTTGTGGCTCTAGGGTAACTTATTGGAAAAATCGCATAGATAGCTTAGATACATTTCATTCTCAGCCGATATCAATCACGTCGGTAACCACAAACGTGTTACGTTAACAGTAGTCGGCGCGGTGAACCACTTCCTCATGGGCAGTCTCGATACCAACTCTGACTAGCTAAGCATTCGACAACTTCAGATACGGCCAAACACTGCACCTGATTTCAACATACTAGTTACTTTAGTCCAGAAAAAGCGGAATATTACTAGCGCCCCGACGCCCGCATCCACCAATACACGTGGTAGATAAGCGGAACACATTTGTTCAAAAGAGATGGTGTAGAACAGGAAGTAGATGATAAGCCTACTCGGTCTTTGACTACGCTGATTGTGACCACAGGTGCCAGACCAGAACTGGTCTGGGTCAACAGGAAAGCGTTCGCATACCCTCAAACGCAATCTCGAGAAGTCAAGATGCATTCAAGCCGCCGGATCAAATTGACGGCAGCCTCCCTCATCATACATGCCGATGAGCTGGTTCCGCCGTGCTCCACTTGACGCAAACTTCGTCACTCGCTTGTAAGATATCCGCACCAAATTTAGTACGAATGAAGTTGAACAGTTTGGGCGTCGTGTTTAACATGTTATTGATAAACACATTGGGAATAACACAACGTTACGAGCAAGTTGTAATACTCTACGTTTCAACCACCTCGGGTGGCCTTCCTCAGGAGTGTTGTAATCGAAATCACATAACTCACATCACTTACTCCTCTTGCATGTCCCCGGCCGAATTCTGGAGAGCATTGGCACGCGTGCGTATGATGTGAATTGGCAGAAAAATACTTCTGCACTGTCAATCCAACCACCGTCTCACAAGCAGGCATGATGTCGGGTATTGAGTCTCAAGCTGAGGAACACTCCAAGTGGTTCCCCCGTTTGACCCAAACAGCGGTAATTCAATTGGAGTCCAACTGTGAGGCTTTCTCACACAGCGGTGAATTACTAGAAACTTTCCTGAGTCTTAATTCAGGCATTTTCACAGTGACACATGCAAGGTCACTGCCAAGCATGCAAGCCTCAAAAACTTTTCCGTACACCTGGCGGCTGGTCACCCGATGAAACGCTCATATCGCTGCCGGAACCCACACGACCGGGAAGCAAAGACAGAAGGCTAATTCCTCTGCGCTTCAACCCATATACCACCAGCTTAAGAGAGAGGCTGCTTTTGCAGTCTTTTCCGGAAACTGGAAGCGTGCCTACAAGATGAACCGCAGCTTCCAGGATAACTCCAACGAGTACTGGTCGGAAGCATTGTCCGCCCATCCATGCATTTTGGGCTACAATCACGTACGATTCCGATCCACAAGTGGTCTTCGGTCGACTCAGTCTTCGTGAAGAAAGTTTGCAGCACTCTGAAGACTATGGAACATGGTGTACCCGGTTCGTACTATCTGTTGCCCAAGTATTTGAAGCGTATGAAAGCTCACATCTTGGTCAGCTATTTTAACCTCTTCCCACCAACTGAAGGTTCTCCTCTTCATCTGGGCCGCTCCGCATCACGCTCATTCCGACGGTGAATAACCCTTATTTTCCCAGTGAAGCGAGACCTATCGCTACATCTCCAACCTCGTTACGTTGCTTTCACAACGCCGTGGTAGCTTAAATCAACCAGGAAGCCTCACTCATATTCTTTAATCGTGCTGGATCACCTACGATATGTGATTTATTCGGCACAACCGCGTAGTCAATGACTTGGTGAATAAGCTGTGTAGTCTGGGCCACAAATTCTTCGAGGAGCTGCGAGCACCAACTGTTAGCTTGTTTGTCAAATCCAGTGTTATTGCGGTTGGTGAATGTGTTGTTGTTGTACTGGACATCAGTATGGTGGACGAGTACCGAGGCAAATTTACTTGGACGGACGAGGTTGTGAAACACGGAGCCGACTCCCATAATGCCGCCATTCAATAGACTCGCCATACGATAGGCTCTATTACAAATTACAAGATAACCCTCTTGTTCTAGCACAACCGCAATACCCGTTATGGACACGTCATTAGTCACTGTTGATGGCATTAATGAACGAAAATCATCAAAAGTTTATGGGGTGTTGTGGCGCGTCCAATCCAACGTACTTTTACTTGACAGCGAGTCAATCCTTCCTGTATTGATACGTCTTCCTTTTTGTCTGTACGCATACCTTTTGTACACATCTGTTACCGTAACAGCTCTTTGCTGGTGTTGGTCATTTTAATAATTCGATTGACTAAGCCACTACGCTTCCGGGTATATTGGGACAGATATGTTCAAACGCCCGAAAGTCTTCAAGCCAATAATCGTTAGTCCGTGATCAATAATGAGAAAGTGGCCACTGCTAACACTTGACTGAGAATCAGGAAGTGTGATTTGAAAAGGGCCACGATTTGTTGAAACAAGTCCAATGATACCTTTCATCGAAACTTCAGAATGCTTCATAACTAAAGTCTTCAGGCACTTTACGTTATCAACGGGGTTGACTGATTCAATGCTACCAGTGTCCACAATTAATGGTCGTTCAACATAATTAATAACTGGGTAGGTTCGTGTAATGTTACTGCTTGAAGCAACAGGCTTGACAGCAAGATCAATAGAAAAACAGTCGGAACTGAAGTTACCATCGTCACAACTGGATTATGTAGAAGGAGACTGTGAATTGTGTCAAACGGATTGAATGTGGCAATTTTATCACACATGTGACGTAGCGTTTCGAAATCAACGAGTCAATCGAAGACGTTTGCTACCGCATGACTTACAGCTGTTCCACCATCAGGTAGCGTTTGAAGCAGGAGCGTGCAGGTTACTACCAATTGCATTTCAAACTGCTGTTATATAAAATCATCGGCGCAACTCTCACAGAAGTTTCGACATCTTTATACTGCTCTCATAAAGTTTTAGCTGACTGGAAGATGGAATTTGGAAGCACTAAAAGTTTCCGTTGCAAATCACGTAAATTCATTCCACCGATCAAACGATCACGAGGTCGAGTTTGCGAATGGTCCTCGAAATTACACTCAGCTGCCTGAGTCTGGAATTTGATAATGAATTGCCTGATATCCTGATTTTCTCCCCTCACGAGGGTACCAAATCTGGCTCATTCAGCTACTTCAAACTTTACAGACTGAGCGTGTGGAATTAGTAGCTTCTTCATTGATTCACATGAAAAAGAAGTTGGTGAATCGGTAAATGGCAAGCATTTCACCAAGCTCTACACATCGTTACTAATTACGGTGTGGATATGGGTGAATTTTCTTTCCACCTTCAGCTGTTTGCTAGTCAGATACCACATTTAAAAGCGTTCTACATAGTCTTTGATTCCTCCCGACGAACTATGAACATTCGGAATTTCAGGCGGACATGAATCCATCGTGAGAAGTTACAGAAGTTTGCGATGTCAACTGTGATGGTTCCAAGAATACACAAATGAAGTAATTAACTTAGCTCAACCTCTGAGCTGGTTTCTACGCAGTAGCAATAACACCCTAACTAAGCAAATCAGTTAGTTTTCTATCGAGTACTGCCGAAACACTGTAACAGAATAGTATGCAGTCAGTTCTGATTATTTGGGAACGAATGAAAATGGAAACCAAGACCCAGTGCTCGGACCCCTGTATTGATATCACTCCCGGAATACATGGTGTACAGATAGGTCACCTGAAGCTAGCGAGGCACAGAGAGAGTTCTGTTATTGATCTCTGGACGGATATAACAAAGTGGCAGTTTGACTGAAACGAAGGTGGGTAAAAGACCGAAATGTTCGCAAGTGTGCAATGAAATGCAACTTTCAATTACAGTATTTATGTCATCGTTACAGCATTCAACCCCACAGTTACAGCGTGACACATGAAAAATAATATCGCGAATTTGGGGCAAGGGATGTCACATTTCGGAGGTGGGTCGGTCGCAAATGCGCTAAGAAGATTCTTTTTATTTACTGCTTAGCCTTCGTTGAGTATCTTCTCTATTACACCCGGCTGCCCATCCTTCACGTCTCTTGAGAGCAACTGGGAGTAATTTTGTGCAGTGCTTCGTGGTAAGTGACCGGGAGTTGTGTCTCCACGCACCATGTTCGGATCGTCTGGAAATGGGAAAGACCCCTGTGAAGTTCCCGCATAACAGGCGGAAAAGGATAAACTGCCTTGTGAAAATGTCTTCGTGACTCATACCAATTTACAGACTAAACACTTCACGGACAGAACAAACAACGAGCTTCCCCCCATTTGTCCCTCTCTTCTTTTTATGAACTTGTCTAAGACGAATAAACTAGAGAAAAAAGCGTTAGTACGCAAATAAACCCTATTCGGAGGAACATCGTTTCGATTCCGGACTTGATGACACATCGAATAACTGCAAAAGGCGCGAGCGTAAATGAAAGCAAATGTTTTTCGTTTGTTTGAGTTAATCCAACTGCTTAACAGGTTGCAGCGGTGTCGATGGAGGAGAAGGATGTGTTCTAGTAAAAGAAACACAACACCTGTTGCCATGTTCTGTAACACACAACTTTGTTTTTGAGTAGTATGGTACCAAAGTGCTGGTCTCGACGCCGGAAAGACGAGAGACCAGAAGCGATTATTGGAGCAGTGTGTGGGCGTGTGGTCAAGACGAAGGACAATGTACTGCTCCCCAATGTGTATGGGTACACGTCAGCCATGCAAATAAATGCACGCATTCATTGTCCTATGTTTTCACATAACCTGTACGGGATTTTCCGCAACAAACAACTTTGCAGGCCAAGCGACTTTCGCGGTCAAAACAGTCCAAGTTTAGCTGCATCCAAGTGCATCTGTTTAAAGCACTGCTAAATAGAACAACATTCTCTCAATAGGTTCCGACTGGCTTGGTTTGGCAGTTATATCACCTCCATAACCACTAATTTGCAAGGCACTAAGGGGTGTAAACACAGAACTGGCGGTTACGGAGGTCGGTTTAGACTACGTCAAACTGTAAACAAGTACCCACCTGAAAAAAGTGTTATGGCCAAGGTAGTTTCAGAGCACGGACGAGACGATTCAGAGCACACAGGGTTAGGTTGCACGAACGGATTCTAATAGATTCAGAAGTGGACATAGTCCCGCGCCTCACTGTCTTCAATTGCGTGACTTCGGCTGGGTAGATTGAGCGACATGCCTCCAGCACGTTGACAGAATGGCGACGATCCGGCCGGGTGGTTAGTATGACGCTGCTGACTAACTCCACTGTTTCGTCGTTGAGTCGGGCTGGGTAGCTTTCACGGACGAGTTCCGATAAGCATCTAGTCGTGCGGCCAATACAACTAGATCCACGGGAATAGTTGAATGAGTAGACACGGAACGAGGCAACAGAAACAGGTACTTTTTTTCTAAGATTGGATGCAAAATCAGACTGGAAGCAAGGTGGGTAATTGGTCTGGGGATGTGAGCTATTTTGTTGGATGTACTTGAGAGGGTGCGCGTGAGAATTTTCCCTGCTGTATCGCCTAGAACAGCACTTTGATATGCACGCCTTTTTTGTTGGACACTCGATTAAGTTGTTGAATGGTTCTGTCCATGAATCATTCCGTTAACACAGTTTGTATGAGTAAATTATGCAGAGGTGCCAATTCCTCAGCAACGATATCATCCATACATATTCTTACTGGTTCGCTCATCAAATAGTGAGTTAGGTGTTTTTTGGGATAGGTGGTGCAAAGACGTTGGACCAAATATACAGACCACTACAAGTCCCCTTCCTGTGTACCGCACGCTGAACTGCACCATCACCAAGCCGGCGCATGCGTACATTAGGGAAAGTTAACCGATCCTTCAGTTCAGCCTCCAACAACAGTCGTAGATTTTAATGGGCGTGGGTGAACCTGGTTAAGATGAAAGTTGGATCCACGTTACTGTCGAGCACGCATAAGATGCCAAGTACGTACCTCTTGGAAAAATCGCATAAACCCGCAAATGACCTCAACTGCTCATTACTCAATTATGCCGTGAGAGTATCTGCAACGAGTGGTCCCAACGGAGATATACTTGCTGCGCTGATGCGACGCCAATATTACCCTGTGCCAAGAAAATTGCTATCAGTTGGTATCAGAGAAGAGGTGTGGTTACAACCAACACCAGGGATTGATGTATGGTACTGGATGCGGACTACTGAAAGCGGAGTCAAGAAAGACAATAACGTGATTTGCCCAAACCGGGTTGATTTGCGGCGGCGTTGAGGAACAGTAGAGGAATCGGAGGGGTATCTACGAAAACCACTGCAAGACAGCTTACTGTCGATGGTAATAACAACAAAACAACCTATAGTGCAGAAGGCATGGTATTATTAGTGTTGAAAGACCAGCAGAAACTGAAAAAAGCAGGAAGTGTTGGTCACTAATGACGAGTATTGATTCGAGCGAACGCAACTACGGGTCAATCAGAGAAGCCAGGTATACGGACAAAGAAGCATGCAAAAGGACGTTCATATGGTGAGACACATCAAATAGTACGATCAAGCACGAAGATCAACACCGCCCAACTGACGCGCACAAGAGAAACAACCAAAAAGCCGAGCAGCATCATTAGAGATAACTCAGCATTAAGGACACATAACAAATGACATCTCCTCCAGAGATCAAACATGCCACCGTCTAGTGAAGATAAGTGAACGAGTTGTTCAAAAGATGTGACTGGCCGTTAGAAATATTGCTAGGTTTTGTGCAGCAGGTGGTTTTGATCCCAGCCCAGTATAAGTTTTTCCCGTAAGGAAGAGCACTCAACGAGTATCTTCAAACGCTAGAAGCGTNTATATATATATATATATATATATATATATATATATATAGCCGACTTATTGCCAGAGGTGATTGGTTTGAACACTTTATACACAATTGTTTGATGGAAAGTCTATCAGAAGTATGGCACTCGATATCAACCACTCTAAATGCAACCGAACTGTCCGTGGCTTTCAAAAATAAACCCAGAGAACCCAAACAACTCAAAATAGAGCTGCATTCTGTCCCAAATGAGATGTTTTTTCCATGAATGACACTTCAAGAGTCATGACTTCACTGTCTTGGTAGCGCTATATACAGTAAGAAAATCTACACTCACCTCCAAGGTTGCTGAAACAATTCTGGTCTTCTATATCAGATGGATCTGAGCACCACATCTTTTAACCCACAGAGGTAACTGCAACCGTCTGTTTATCGTAAGCCTATCTAGAATGGAGCAATATTTGTAATGTTGTAGCCTCGCACCAAATGCCAACTCATTTAACAGAGCCATAAATTTGTGCATAACAGATCGCCTAAGGAAGGAAGGGAGTATTAAAGACAAGCTGGTAAGCAGCGGTTATCCGGGAAAATCGCGAACATCCACAATGAGAGAACCGCACCAAAGGTGACAAGGTGCGTAGACGAAGAACATAATTCTGCAAAAGGTTACCATCTGATCAATAACATGGGACATGAACTGTCATCGACGTTAACACACACCTATGTCGTTAGCGAATTGCATGTTCTGTCAAAAATTAAGGTGTAGCTCGCCGTAGTGATGCATACATTCTGATGATCAATCGCTTTCTTACTTAGTGTACTGGTTCAAGTACAGGTGCAATAACGTCGATACAAGCAGAACAACCCGGTGCTTGCATCAAAGCATGATGAAGCAGATCTTAAATGGTTATCAACTACAATGTCAAAAATTGACTCGTTGACTTTAGTGAGCTCATCGATTAGCAAACAAATCGTCATCATAGACAGCAATATACCAGTGCTTCACACTAATGCTTAACTGCCACACAACGATGAAAAAACCTATATAGGAAGAGAAAAGAAAAAACAAGGGGTCGGGAAGGGACCTAACTACTGAAAATAACTATGTTCATATTCAAACATTTAACATCAAGGTGCCTACACCTTGCAAACAAACAACCGAGCTGCAAGTGAGAGTAAGGTGTCATCAGCAAAACAGCTTCGTTACAGCTTTCACTGCCCCATGTCACTGAATCCACTCACATCACAGACAACTCAGTCAAACAACGACAACATCCACGCCACTGAGCTCGATTAGCCACCATCTCACCTAGTCTTCAACCACCGACTCTGTGAGTCGCAAGGTCCCCAGCCCCACAGACTAACACGACCCACAGTGGTCAACCCCTTCGTGAACGACTACATTTCCCTACGCCAGGTCATTATCTGTCCACCTCGCATCTTACACCAGTCGGTCGCTGTGTCAGCGGAAAGTACTCCGTGTGAAAGACGACTAGTTGGCATCGTAGCCACCGGTCACCTAGTTGAACTGGTCAAAACGTTCGAGTTACTTTTACTGACATGAAACTGACTGCAAAAGACTGGAACTGTTTGGCTGATGCGCTCACTTGTTTTATGAACAGCCTGTTTGATATTTGTTTGTTTTGCGTCAGCGACTAATGAGATCAAATCGAAATGCTGACAGTTTGAGACATCCTTCCTCAGTACTGATCAACCTCGAAAGGGGAACTCGGTTTTTAAATTTACCGATCTGTTGATCCTAAGCTGATTCACACAAAGAGCTTCAAATCCGTCTCGTAACAAAGAACCTGAGATCACTAAACATTTCAGAGGCAACTACGGTGCGGATGTAGTGCCAACCGTCGTATGCGCAGAAAGATCAATGCATCGCAAGCAATTTACCATGACGACGAAATTGTCCATGATAAGCTAGGTGTGCTGTATGTGACCTAGTGTTGGTAAGTGAATTTTCGTTCCTTTTTCTAGACTGTCCGTTTTTCGTTTGTTGCCACAACACTACGCCTGACTGCAGTATGTACCCGATGAGGTGCATCAAAGTCATCGCTATAGATACATCATGCTGGACAACATCTCCGAGTGCTGTTTGGGTATTCCATGTGAAATCCAGATGCTTTTGTGGTGTTCTATCGATGCCACTGCTTGCTCCGCCCTCGCGGTACACCAGCAAATCTAATGCGCCTAATCAGTTTTCGGACTGTTCTGAGCATTTTCGTTCGTAGCTGATGAACTGGTCAGGTCTTAATGATATCCTCGTTCCAGTTCATTTTGTTAGGAAATGGAGCACAAATTTGTGTGCTTCTGTCGAAGCAATATCGTTAGAGGTTCCATCGAAGTGCGATGTTTCGGTGGATAGGCATGGATGAAAGATAGACAATGAAAATAATCTTTCATTGATGTGAATTCCGGTTTGCTTGAAAAAACTGTTTGAGTGTCACGGCATCAATCACAAGACAAATATCCACGTTATTCAGGAGCCGCTGCACACAGTATTTTCCTTCAGCTCTAGATACTTTAACTTTGATAGAGCAGGAACCGCATGAACATGCACAGATGCATTTGAATCTCACACTGGTCCACATATCAGCAACGGCTTGAAGTACCAACCACATTGGGACGGATCTCACTGATCACGAATGTGTATAGTTGATGCGAACAACGGGTTGATTGTGAACTCCGAAGTTCAAGAACCATTAAAAGTATTGACGAATTACACTTAATCAAAATAGTGTTCTCTGAACGAAATAGTATTCTCTGGATAAGCTTTACACTGACTCTAACATCTTCTCTTTGAGGATGTTGATCGTACAAGGAAAGTTGGTGGTCGATCTGCGGAGATATGGTTTGTTGTCTTACTTGATCGGTCCACCGTCTAGGGAGCAGCTCATGTGCGGGATCACTGGGTTAGTGGTTGTTCATACACATCTCGGCTGAGTGAGCTCAAACTGATGGATCGAAAAATTCAAAGGCACTCCCGTCTTGCCAGGTTCGGTGGTATTTTTTGGGTGGTGCTGGTTGACATGGTCTATTCGAAAGTCCAACTCGAATCGAACTTCAGAGATAATATTGCCCAATATTCTGCGATTCGACCCACTGGGGATTTTGGCACACTTTTTGCTATAATTCAAAGCCAAGACAGCTTGACCAACCTAAAAGTTTCGGTGTTTATCTCCGTACTGCCGACTGAGTCTGCTTTCAAATGTCGTATTCCAGAACTCTCGAGCAGCCACAGTCGGACGGATGGAATTCAGCGGCAATCGACTTTCTATCTGAAAAGAGCCCCGGTTGGACATTAACCACGGAGTGCCTGAGGATTTGGCATTGCACGATAGTGCATTACAGGTGCATCGAAATTTTCAGTGGCCGTCTCCACCCCTGAGCTTACTGATGAACGCGTTTGAACGTGTCCACAAAGCGCCATAACTGGCCGTTAAACTGGGATGGTGAGGCGGTGATTGGGTGTGGTCGATACCGTTCTACCGATGGAAGTCATCGAACAGTGAGGAAGCAAACTGTGTTCCATTGCTATTAAGAAACATCTTTGAACACCCAGCTGATCACTATCCGAAACTACAGGATGGTTGACCTTTTCTAATGGTCGGCATCAGGGCTACCTCTGACCATTTGGAGTGATCAGTTACGGTAGTGAGGAAGTTCTGAACATGGAGAGATCCGACAAAATCCAAGTGCACCCTTGACTGTGGAGCTGCAAGGATCGGTCGAGATTGAAACACATTCCTTTGAGGTGCTTTTGATGTGGAAGTGCAGGCATAACAAGATCTAACCAGTTGTTCCAGTCGTTCGTCTTAGTCGGGCTAGTGGACATTTTTACGAGCCAACTGTTTCATTCGACTGGCTCAAGAGTGACCGAAATAAGCATGATGAACCGTCTTGACTTGAAGCTCTGACGGATAGCAATGCTCTGTTCGAACGGTAGGCGACCATCGAGAACGTCTCCGGAAAAACTGCACCAATTCAAACTTTAAAGTTTCATCCAGCTAGCGATTATGATTAAAAGGTATCGCCGATTATAACGTATGATTTCGATAGGTTATTCCAGCAACAAGAACTAGATGGAGTGTAAGAAGAAACTGCACTTCTGTCTAATACAGAACCCATCAGCAATTCATCCCAGAACCTGGTCCAACCTCCTCGTCAGCCCTGGTTCATTGGCCTCGATTACAACTACACCCTTGAGACAGACGGCTGCATCTAAAACACCCATTAACATCGTATTCATGATCTCCTTTTAGTTAGCTGCTGCAGTATTCACGCCAACCGGGAGACGCTAGTACTGGAACAGATCACGGTACTTGCTGATTGATTGGAACATTCAACAACCTCCAGTCGTAGATAAACACCCGTTAGATGAGCCTCATGAGGCACTCGTCACGGTTCACCTTCTCCAGTAGATAATCGGATAGAGGGGAAAATATCTATGGTTACTCATGACCACCCTGAGACCTGTGAAGAATGCACGACAATCTTTCGGAGTCACGTTCTATCATGTTTAAAGCGCGAATGCGTGTGTTAACATCTGCCATTGACTGGAGACGATAAACTACTATCGGCGTACTGAACTGGTCATCATTTATGAAGGATAACTTGAAGCGTTCAAATACTTGGTTGGAATTTTCGGGATACGTGAAAAATCTGGTGACTGACCCTTGACTCTCTAAAAGCGCTGGCAGTGGATGATGACTACAGATGATTGGTCGCCAAAGCTTTCACTGAGAAAATTGACCGTGTAGCTGAAAAGAATACCATGAGCGTTCTTTGGAGGGGCTAAGTTTATATAGCGTTCGACCAAATTTTAACCGTAGCAGTCGAACATATCAGGCATAATCAGCAGCAGCAAGCTCCCCCTTGATATCAGATTTCGAAATGTAACTTGGAAGAATGTTCAAAATGGAACGCTGGGATCGAACTTCTAATGAACTCAGTCAGTAGTGCGATTGGGTAACGATGCACGAAAACGGACAATGCATGGTCAGATTTTGCATCAACACCTCTGTCAGATCCAGCTGCCTCTTATCAAACTGATCCTGTTTATTGATCACAGTCTGTTCACCCACTGAATGCTACAATCTCACAAAGTTTTAACTATTGAGGAGCATCAACAATGACCACTTGGTAGCCAACCCAACAAAATCAGGACCATCGACCATCATCCTTCTCTTGTCGTGGATTCGATTGCGAGTATCTGCCACAATCCACCTCATTCTGTGCGGCCTTCATTAAAGTTCGTTTGGGTATGAAATCAGTTAGGACTCTCCATCACACAGTGTAATGTAAAGTATACCTAAATCTCAATTCAGATCTTGAGGCAAGGGGTTTCGACTGGTGTATTGCAATGGCTAATGTAGACGTCTTGTTTAAATCCAGGTCAGGGCCACGCTGTGCAAATCAGGACGTCCTACGCAATGTTGACTGAGAGTAAGGTGCAATATTTGACACCCTAAACAATTGCTGCACAGTCAACGAATGCTATCCAATGTTAACTTTCATTTGTCACTAACAAACAATGCAAGTAACACCGATCGATTGCTATGCAGACCACTGAACGCGCTGTAACTTAAATAAGAGTGCTGGGTGAGAGCAGGATGAGTTGCATATAACATTGCTGCACACATCAGTGCAAAATGTCACGTCTATTCCTTCACGTCATTACGCTCACGTTTTCTACTTGAGCAGTAATATGTTTTATAGCCAAGGTCGTACGTTCGCAAAGCAGCATGAGAGGTGAAAGTAAAGTTTCCACGCATGCAAATGTACTAATTTTTCACTTGTCATGTTCGCGTGTGAGTCTCGGAAAATGATCAGTCTGCTGTCAGTGGAATACTGTGTGATCGAGAATCCTGATTTAACGGAAAATGGGGTCCCGCTTGTTGATCAGAACGGTCAGGTAAAATTGCACATGAGAGAGAAAGATTACCGCCTCCATCAATAGCCATTTCCATTGTATCCGAACGGTGTAGTCCTATGGTGGAAGTAAGCATTCACTGAACCGTATAGTTTGGTGCACAATAGTGACAGAATCGTATTTCTGATCTGGTGGTAGAGAAAGCTGTCGTTTTTATTTTATGTAGTTTGACGGACCGAGCTGCTGATTGCCTTCCTAATTGATCACCTCATTCCACCAGTCACTTTATGAACCAACTTCAAATCATCCAGCTGCCCTTAGTTCGTACACTTCATGGTTCATTCTATGTATAGAGGAACCGGTTAACCATCTATTAAACAAACATTTAAATCCACACCGCTTCCTCGTGCCGTCTACTAAACAGGTGCTGAGTCGATGAGTTGCCTACCAGGGCTACTAAACGAGTTACAATGCATGCATTGCCTTGATTTCGCACTAGGTGTCTATTACCCCCGAATAGAAGTCGAACGTCTTGGCACGGTGGAAGCCCACGTGATTGAACTAAACACTGCTCTTCGATTCAGAGCGGTGCGCGACTGTGTGGACCGCAGTGGGACAAAACGAAAAGGTGGTGAGCACTGGCTGGTCACAGGTGTGGGTGCTTATTTGCCCACGGTATACGAGGAATTCGTGTGCACACAATCGGCTCAAAAATTGGATGGAAAGGCAGGACGTTTTCTGGTCCCAATGAATCGAAAAATGTTGGGCAATATACCGAGATGCATTACGTGTGTGATTTTTGCGAATTTATCGCGGGATAATTACTGATAGAAGGTCATGGATTGTCGTAGTTCTCAGCAGGACACGTCTTTTACCACAGATCCATTTCTACCATTCTTCCTGATATGTTTCTTGATGGGGTGTGTAACCCCATTCTGTTTCCGGTTGTAGCAAATCAGTTGTGCATATTTGTGTCCTGCACGTGGACACAACAGTGATTCACCTGATTTGAATTTGACAGCCCGAGTTCGTTCAACCAATGGTCACGTATTTAATAAGGTCAAATTATCGCATGAACAATTCTGTCTAAACCATTTGTGAATGCAACACAGACTACACAGTCATCTTAAGTGGAAACTTTATCTCTTCGTTTACACGAAAACAATAATCTCACGATCACAACTTCTCAGTTCTGTTGGAGACAGATTTCATTTAATCTGCAAATGTAATTGTAGGATGTAGGTTAATTACCACTCCCTTTTGCTCACAACTTACACAAATAGCTGATTCGCTCGATCAATTTCTTAACGAAAGATACGATCGATTCGATTTTTGTTCGTCTTGTTACACCAGAAGGTCAACAGCAGGACAGCCAACATGCTGCATCAATGAGGACGTGGATGAGCTATCATCATCCGACTCGAGCAACTATATGTACCACTAGTCTGTTACCACGGAGGTGAAACTGCAATACAGTGGGCCTTCACATAATGCGTTGATCACAGAAGTGTTGCGACCCAAGAACCCTGATGGCACAAGGATTGTTTATTCAGAAAACCAGTACACGGGTTATGCATCTCAACCGGACTATAAACAAAAACACGCATTTGCACACGATACTAGTCTCAGGATGTCCCGGTCATTGTGGACATCTATGCAAAGTTCCTCCATGTCTCAAGAGCCATTCCATAGGATGCTGCCCTCTAAGGATTCTTCCCGTATCTTTCCCGTATTAGTCCTGCGACCACTTCGATGTTGAAATCCACGCTGTTACCTCACTACTGGATAGTGGTGGTGTGAGTAATATGGTGCAACCGTCCGTCCTCACTACAGAAGTACGTCTCGGTGTGAATGGAGGCTGTCGAGTTTCTACTGAAACGAAACGTAGTAAATCACACAAGGTCAAGTTGCTCGTCTGATGAGCAACAACTATTCAATGTACTCATTACTATATTGAGGATGTCGATGGCTCAACTTTGCTGACACCTTAGTTCCAGCTTCATATTTCCGATGTCTGTATCAATCACCTCTTGAAAGCAAAGGTCAGAGCTCGGAATTCAGTCAGGACTAGGACGTACTGTGTAAGCCAGCCGCATTGAGGGTGCTACCGCGGCCTGTTCTATCTTTTCAAAATGGTCAGATCAAACAAACTACCTGAATGTGAATGAGGCTACCTTCAAAATTGAGGAGTCTTTGAAGATGACAACGGGTCTTCATTAGCCGAAATGATTAAATCATACAGCCAGTGGGGTTAACATATTGCAACATGTCTTGATTGTGTTCCAGTGTAGTTGTTGAAGGGGACCATATGGTTCAAATGAAGGTTCATCTGTTGCGTCATTAACTTCGGTGTATGCGGCCGTTCTCGGGACTCCAAACTGTCTTTGGTCAAAAATCTATATGATGATAGGTAAGCAAGCCGCTAATCTGAAAATCCCCATCAAGCACCAGTGAGAAGTTTACGTATCTAGACTGACTAAATTGACATGCTTTTTGTACGTACGAAGTGAAAATTCAACAAAAACGGCCCAACCAAGTTTGATAGCACAGAACGGTCGAAGACAGTCATCAATAATCATAATATTACCAAGGAATTCCATTGAATTCGGGGTACTCAACTTGTGTGTGAAGTCGCGATCTTACTAGCAATTAATACAGAAAATTTAGATATGGTTAACCGTTCATTTCCGATGTGACTTCAACAGAGTCGCGATAATTAGGGTCGTCTCTACTAACAACCGCAAACAAATATCCTGGGACACATCTTTCGCACAAAGCCAACTTTACGAGTTAATACTGGCATATAAACCGTTGTGAAAGTTATGCTAAGATAAACAAGGTAAGGTTTACTTCCTGCTTAACTTCCATTTACTAAACGATAACGTCAGGTTTTAAAAACGCATAAAACCCCTATGCATCAGTTTACTGAATAGTGCATTCTCTTGGGTAGTTATTTAAGCCTGCGCTATAACCATGGAATAGGATACACGGTGAATTTGTTTAAGTCAGTGTTCACCAGTGTAATGGTGTTGTTTAACTGGAACGTAATGGTGACGCTATTTCTTTGGATTTGTGATACGATACGTTGTAACAGGCCCTATTTTTAGATGCTATGGATGTTAACAGATGAAACGGAAAACTGTGAACAACACATCCCTTTAGAATATGTTAATGACTGTCGTCCAGCATAAACCGCAGTATGCAAGTCCACGTACACCGCATGAAGAAGTGTTGGGTCTCTAAATACTCTACGAATAATCCTGCTACGGTTTACAGTCTGCTTGTACGTCTGGTAGTCTAATATTTGCTACGGTATGAACCAAAATATTTCACGCCTGTTTCTCTGAGAGCTAAATCCTGCATAGAGTACTGCTGGTCACTGTCCTTTGAAATAGATTTACTCGTGAGCCACATACACAGTAGAAAAGTCCTGAGCATTGATCACACGAAGAATGTCAATCAGTGCGCCAAAAAGGGAAGTTACAGGGTTGTTAAATGATGCAAAACCCCTTGAAAGCCACTATCACAAAGCGGTCTTGTCACTATCCCATATGTAATTTGGCATTTGCTAGTCGTTGCTAATACAAATTTGCTGCAGTTGCAGAAATATTCACATCAAAGTTTGTGTTGCGTTTATACATGTTCACGCATTAAAAATTAACCTATATAATACAAACGAATCAAGCAGCTTCTCAGCCACTCCGTGCGTTGTGGATACAAACAGTCGATGAGTAGTATCTGACGTAACTGACACTGTCCACACACAATCTTCAGTGATCAAACAATTGTGTTATGAGTAAACAGGTGATCTTGAAATGTTTACTCGATAAGTAGTGTGCGAGACAACAAATTAAAACGTTTCATATCTGACTTCAACTCGGTTGAAGCAAGAAGCGCGTGGACACCTGGAACGCCAGAAAATACTAGATGGAACTAAAGTTGACAAAGGCAAAAAACTTTTGGAAATGCAGACCATAGCAACCGCACTGGCAAACACCGGTGAAGCGATAGCAAGGGCTTTGGCACAGGCTGAAAGCGAGCGAATTAAAGAACCGTCGGCTGTGGAACAATCAAAATTGCACTAGAAGAAAGGCGCATCAGGATGGTATGTTAACGCTTATTACTGCAAGTGAATAAGCCTTATCGAAACATGAATGGTTTATTTAGCAACCCACGGTTCTGGGATAACTCTCCTAGATTATCACAATGGATAGATTGTTTCCCCATTTGCAGCTAATTGTCTTCGGATTCAGTCATAAACTACCAAAATGTGTGTTGACTTCCGAACTATTATAATTACTTGGGGTGAGCCAAAAATGATATGTGATTTCCGGAACAAACTCTGTCTCACTAATCTGGGTTCCGTGCATGTGTTCCATCAAGGAACAGACCTCCTTGATATGATTTCTGAGAGAATCGTTTAGAATGGAGAGTGGTTCCTCAGGGTGGTTAACTCAACTACTATCATTCAAGGCAATTTTCACATTACAGAAGACGTATGCAGTTGTAACGCGTTCCACATGGACTTGACATGCACCAATAATTCACCACTGATTCGTTTGAACAACTCGTTTCAGTCGTTCGCATTCACACACAACTCCACGTACCCTGTATATCTGACTGGCAGAGTGACACTATCGTTATGATCGTTATGATCGTTCAGATATAACTCAACGGATCTATTAACAAAGCCTTGTGTAACCAATTTTATTATAATCTAACCACACTCTCCTTACCTTGATCTACTGAAAAAAGGAAGCTGAACTACGACGCATGGAACGTATACGTCAACTGGAACTGAGTCACACGGAAGCAAGACATGCACTCGAACTAAAGCTGCAACAGACGCAAGCCCAAATGGAAGCCTCCAGATTCAGTCGTATGGTCAAAGCAGTCAGTCACCATACACTGGGTCTGATGGCTACTGCAGGTGCGGAGCACGACGTGCAAATGCTACAGGCCCTGGGTTTGCGCAGCACGCTGATCACCGATGGATCAGCCCCGATCAATCTGTTCACAACTGCAGCCGGATTGCTCGGTCACGTGAGGGATCAGTCTTCAGCTGATGCTGCACTGAATGCTGCCTCCCCACTAGCTCTGAATTGAGAGTGAATTGATATTCTTGCATCGTGGCTCTTCATTGCTCATGACTCCGAGTTATCAGCTTCCATGTGTTTCACTTGTGTTCTTTCAACATGTTGCCGTTCCTGTTGTTGATTTTAAAATTAGGATCACCTACAAAACAAGTGGTCAGTAGTTACGGCAGTTTGCACGGAGGGAACAGGCAGTTAGAATAATGAAAGTAATCAAGCGTTGAGACTCATAATGGGTTCAGGTATTTATCTGACTTAAATAACGATGTCCCTGCGAACTCATTATTCTATGCCAGATTAAGTTGGAGTCATGTTCCAGCCTTTCGTTGATCAGGCAAATTTGTCTTCCACTAAACTCGACAGTAGTTCGTGAACTGTTGCACACTTTCCACAGCCTATCCAAATGAGCGTTCAGCTACAAACGGACTTGTATCAACCACAGTGCTACATTGATTATCAGCTATCGAACTGGCAATATGTGAATGATAAAGCGGAACACTGTTGACTTATCTCATGCATACTCTGACGAAAAAGTGACTAGAAAACCAGGGCCTATCCAAACACAGATCAGCCCAGATTGTTGTTCGACAAAAATTTGTGCTTTAGAAATTGAAGTGTTGGTATACACGTAGAATCGAAATTTCCTTCGCAAAAACTAGAGGAGCTTAGTTCGAGTATTCATATAGTGGAATACGACACTCCATAGGACACTGCGACAAAACATGTAGTTCGGGTAGACCTATCGCTCACTTCCATGGAAATAGTAAGTTCCGTCAAGTCTATGTGCGTGACTCAGGATCCACGTTACAGAGTCTACGCTGATTGACTGAACCGCCTGGTGTATTACTCACACAATTGTCTAGAACACCGATCACACATCATAACTTGGCGGAATTTGTTCTAGAACACCAACAGAATGCAACGCTTCCTATAATGTGATCGATTCCGCCTGTCCAAACTTCGCATCTTCCATTAGCATATTGCTAGGTCGGTGTATCAGATGATCATCGCTCGATCAAGTATTACTGTATGGTAGAATAATGTTAATATTGGAGTATTTCTTAGACGACCGTGTTCCCAGACTATGACATACGACTAGTGTTGCACTGTGCATACACAAGACAGAAGATTGTTCAATCATGACGGCCTAATTCTATGAGCGGATAACTAGACTGCATTAATACTAAATGACGGACGGTCCCCTCTACCAGTTGCTGTCTCAGTTATTCCGATGTCCAATCTTCTGGATCTGTGAGGCTGATGGTAGTTTCGGTGATGCCTTTGGTGCGTATAGTCTCAGGCCACCTGGTAAATCGATCCATACATGCTAAAATATGTACGCAATGTCTTGGGGTGTCAGCAGCCGCTGTCGGAAAGATAACTGCTAGAAAGTTTGTTATTGCGAAGGCTGTGAACAAATATGAGTGATATTCCGCCCACAACAAGTCTGGTATCAATTCGGAACTGTTTCAAAACACTGTTGAACCCACCACCATCCGCATCCTCTCATTTGCTCCACACAGGTTGGGTGACCACTTAGAATGGAGAATTTGCCAACGATCTTGTCAATCACTATCTGGGTTTGTTCGACGCCAGCCCCACAGAGTCAGTGAGTAAATTTAGAGGTAACAGTACCGATGTCAGTAAAACGATTACTTCTCACCACACAGCATGTTCGGAAATTATCAACACCTTAGGAAAGTAGGTCTCCAGGTCCAGATCTAACTTTCCTCCTCGTCTTAAGGAGATGCGTTGAAGTGTTTCCATTGCCACCCTGTAAACATTTCTATCGGTCTGGTAAACACCCCAAGGCCTAGAATATGTACACAGTGTAACCCTTTTTTCTGAGGTAATGGTCGCAGTGAACCCCATAATCACAGTCCGATGGCACTGTTATTGGTTACATCAATGAACATGGACAGCTAAACTGAACACCGACCATGTAGATGTTTTGTTCGATATGGGCTGTTGCCTGGGGGCCAACGTGCATTTCGAGAAGGCTTCACATAAGTAACTAAGTCAACTGCTATTCACGAGGACTGGAGAAAGACGGTTGACGGACGCAAAACCGTTTGACCTGATGTATCCTCACTTCCGTTAGGCATTTCATCGAGTAGACCGTTCAACGTCACACGCAAAGCTTTGCAGTTGCTACAAAAATCAGTGCGTCACCACTTCATTCACTGCTCCAGAGGACAGGACGGAGGGCACTGATGAATGTAAAACCAGTGGATGCAGTCATTCCAAATGTCTGTGGGAAGTTCGATCCAGCACATCGCTTAACATTGCTTATGAGAGTTCTTGCTTATGGCGTGAAAATTCCCCCATCCTTGCAGCCCACCTATCACATTCCACTTATCACCACGTCAATACCAAACAGAATGCGGTAGTTTCAACTTTGTGTTGCATGGCCCGCCGTGAGCCACAGGGTTCTTCACAAGAACCTCCGCCCTTCAGGTCCACTTTTGTACATCACCCAACAAATTTTCAATTCCTATTGCCACTGTATGCTGATGACACTCGAATGTATAATGGTCAATCTGACGAACAGTGAGAAGCTACGAACTAATTTTAGATACAGTGCTGGGAAGCCACAGGCAACCGTCTCTCATTCAACAGGGATAAGTGTGAAGTGATGCATCTTCGTCATCTAGACTTCACACGTTAATTTCAAGGAGGTGAGAAACCAGGTAGCACCACGCGCGAGCTGGACATTGACACGAATGTTTTCAGTGCCCTTAGCGTATCTGCTAACAGTGTGTCGATGGCCGAGAAAACCAACTTGTTTCACGAATTACTCGTCAAGCTGTTCGGAAAATTTTTCCCAAACTGATTCACTGTTATGTCTAGCCCACAGCCCGTCTCCAGCCAAACGTCAAAGCATGTCTTTCTTTAACCGTGAAGGGCATTACTTTTATTGAGAGGGTACAACGTGGAGCTGTAGAATAGGATTACGATACTCCGTTTTCTACGCTATCCAGTGGTCTGTGCAAGCTGGGACATTTCTCAATGTAATACTAGTGTATCAGTGCAGGCTAGAATCTTCTATCTACTTTCATATCACTTAAGAAGAATAGTTGAGCTTGGCGAAAATAACCGTCCCAGGGGTAAGGCGGAAGCTGCTCTTTGGGTAGTGATGGACATAATTTCAGCGTAAGGGTGTGCCCAATAGGAAACGGTTTGTCAAAGTCTGTTGTGAGCACGTCATTGGTGTTTGATTTCAAGCTTAGACTTGATAAATCTATTCAAGGCACTAAATCAAGACTTCGGAATGCCTGATCATTAGAACCACTCCCAAATGATGAAGTTACTCTTAAACTTTCACTTTGAATTCCGGTCAGTTACATTCTGCTGTATGTTCCATTGTGAACTTCTACTCTGTGGTCAAAGAGGACACAGAGAAGCATGTTCTTATTGTCTGACGTATGTGCTGCTCCAGTGACACAGTCACCGCAAATTTTGCTGCCAAACGTAAATTTATGTTCATTATGGTCACTTCTGTTTCACTGTTGTTCCACTTTGATTCTACTTCATACACTAACATTATCACACGTTGTTTGTGTGAAGATATTCAACCCGCTACTACCCTAATTTAAATTGCTTCTGGTGTTTAAACTGTTAATGCCGGCTTAGATTACAACAGATCGTCCACGCAACCTAGTTGACATTCAGTTAACTAGGGAGATAAAACATCAGTGTAGATCTGTCATTAAATTATTCGACTCGACTACCAAAGACACCGACAGTTTTCCATCACGTGAGGAAAAAAATAATGTGATCTCGAACATTCTATGGTCGTCTTCCAACTCATCTACTACCTACGAGCACACAGTTTTTCCGACAGTTTCGGATTATGTCCTATGCATAAACCGAATATGTATTTCACTTAAGAAGCAAGAGCCAGTTTTCTCGGCAAAGGATCACTCATTTTTGTTGCAACTGATCAGGTAAGTTAAGAAGTGGATTAGCTGAAATACGCAAGTTTTATTAACCACCTCAAATGCTTAGTGTGGGCACTACAAATAGCCTCTGTGATAAAGTCGGACGGAGCATTCTAAAGCTATGTGGATTCTTTCAAGCATTCCAATGAAGCACTAAAAGCGCGCCTGTATCCACTTCTGGTGCCTGTTTACCTCTTCACAAAAGCCAATGGTGGACGCCTACATGAACTTCGAGAACCTTTATCAGTAGAGAGGGATGCCGTTTATGCACTAATAGTCGGAACTGGACAATGGATCTTGTATGCAAACCAGCTTTGCAGATATGAGCAATCTAGAAGCGAGACCAACTCAAGTGGTCACTCACGCCGGCTGCTAGACGATGTTCCAGAAAACGCTGCACAGACACACGGCTGGCGGCATCCGATTAGAATTAGCCTGTTACAGTGACCGAAGTCGAAGGACGCCTGCGTTTAACCATTACCGCAATTGGCTTGCGCCGTACCGCTTGCAGTTCCACTCGTACACCACATATCCAGTGTAAACCCGTAGGAATAAGACCAGGAGGTGTGCCGGTGGGGCCTTTGTATCCAGTCGGCCAATGCTGGTTACCCAGTTGATTGGCTAGTAAGCAAAAGAAACCCTTAACTCTCGGAAACTAAACAGAGAGGGGCTGCAATGACGAAATCTAAACTAAGGAAGATTTGTGAAGTGTATTACAAGAAGCATTGCAATATAGGAGAGTAGGTTAGTGCATCTCAGAAAAGATAAGGATGAAAAACAAAATTCTAACTAAACACTGGAAAGCCAGGCAGACCATACATCATACGGTGCACCAACAAAACCGAAGAAAAATGGATAGAAGACCGCACACACCCAAGTTTCTGAAAAGAAGAGCGAATTAATCGTCAACGATCGAGCTGTTGGCCGATGCAATCATTAACAGGAGTGGAATGGACATGCTTATATGACCTACCTGAGCCTAACGTACTCGTTGCCTCTTCGCCGACAGTGTATTATGAGTAGGTTGGTGACCTACTAACCCCAATCGGCTAGCGCATTCGCGGCCGCACACATCGCAACGCTTTATAGTCACGTCACCCCGACCTATGGCATCGATGGTTCCCTTGCGTACTGCACGCTTCCGTTCGCGACCCCGCAACAGCTGCTCGCTGAACTTTCGGACGCCCGCACAGACCGTATTCCCACAGGCTGTACGGTTTGACACCAAATCTTCCCAACATCTAAAATCAATGTTACAACGTGAAAGACTCACCTGCACAACATCCTGGTACCTCCGCTTCTGACCACCGGGATTTCGCTTACCTGACTTCAATTGTCCGTACATTAACTGCTTCGATATACTGTCATCACCCGTCAGACGGATGTGACCCAGCCAACGGAGCTGATTCAGCGTCAGCAGGGCTTCCATCCCGTCCATGTCCACTCGCCGCAATACCTCAGTGTTCGGAACCATGTCCGACCACCGAATAGCCAAGATGCGCCTCAGACACTGCACATGGAAGCGACTCAGATGGCTCAGGTTCCGTTGATACAACGACCACGTCTCACTGCCATACAGCAGTATAGACAGCACCATTGAGCAGTAAACACACAGCTTATTAGACATCTCCAAGCTATGATTCTTCCAGACACGCCATTTAAGACGTCCGAAATCAGCAGTAGCCTTCGCCACACGCGATCTCAGCTCGCGGTCCACGGAAAAATCTGTCGACAAATTTCTACCCAAGTAGCAAAAATCTCCGCAGCTGTTCACAGTGTCTCCAGTGATGCGAATTTTGGGTGGAGGTACACAAGCAGCACCTCCACCAGGAGCAGGCTGAAAGAACGAAAACTTCTTACCTATGTTGATGTACAATCCGAACTTCGATGCTGCTGACGCGAAAGCTGTAGCCAGACGTTGCAGTTCTTTTTCACTTCATGCCAACAATGCGCTGTCATCGGCGAACAGAAGCATACGCATCGTTGAGGTCTGTAGCCGGGTTGGGGCGCCGAAACGTCCGATCTTCGACAGGTGCCCGTCCGTCCGGTACTCTACCTTAACACCATCCTCTCCAGAGTTCTGAAAGGCAACTGTTACCATGGCAGTCAGATATAAGCTAAATAGGGCTATGGCTGGAACACAACCCTGCTTCACGCCAGTGACGATGTCAAAATCATCAGAGATCGATCCACCTTCACCTTCATGCCCGCATGCAACAATCTAACTATATTGATGAACTTACCTGGAAATCCGAAATTACCACCCACCGTCCACAGCGCCTCGCGACTCACGGAGTCGAACGCCTTGGTGAGGTCCAAGAACAGGGCGAACACAGGCTGTTTCTGTTCCCGGCACTTCTACTGAAGCTGTCGAGCAACAAACACCAGGTCGATCGTACTCCAACTCGCCCGGAATCCACACTGCTTCTCGGAAACATCAACCTCCAAAACGGTCGCATTTAGTCGGTTCAGGAGGATTCTGGCAACTACCTTGCCTGCACAGCTCAACAGGCTGATACCCCGGTAGCTGTCGGCGCATTACTTGCTACCCTTGCTTTTGAACAAGGCGACGATAAGGGCGTCCTTGAAGTCTTGCGGCATCGTCCCGGGCTCCCAAATGAAGTGAACCAGTTGGAGCAGAGCGCGTTCCAACGCCGGCCCGCCATTCTTCAGGATCTCACCTGGCAGTCCGTCCTCGCCTGCAGCCTTCCAGTTGCGCAGTTGACCTAACGCCCTCTGCATCTCCAGCAGATCTGAGGCGAGAGCAAGAAAAGATTTGATGTCCTGTTGCGGCAGGTTGTTCACAACCACCCAATCAATTGTAGCAGGGCGGTTTAGCAGGCTGCCGAAGTGTCTGCGCCATATTCTCATGACGTCCTCCGGCTGGGTACAAGAATAGCTGGTGTCCAGTGTTCTAGTGGATTGGATACATTGACCAAAGATCGCCTTGAACGAAACGTTGAACTCCTTGTGTTGCTGACGACCTGCGAACCGCTGCATGCGCTCGCCCTGTTTCCTCCACCAGTTGTCCTTAATTCCGCGAACACGCTCGGCCAGTTAATGGCGGACACTCCGGAACCTAGCCTACTTCGCTCCATTGGCCGGGTCCAGTGTGGATGTGGTGAACGCGGCATTCTTCTCTAGTACCAACTTGGAGATAGCAACGTTGTGTTCATCACACCAATCCAGGCGTTTCTTGCGCTCTCAGTGGTTGCTGCCGTAATCTGTTTCTTGAGTTGTTGCCACATGCCCCGGGGATAGTGGATACAGGAGCGTTTTGCGGACGAGCGACGACTGAACGTTGGAAGGCAGTCTTCGTCTCCCAGTTCTCCAGCCGTCTGATATCCAAATTCTGCCGTCGTCCTGAGAATCTACAATAAACAGGCTTAGATGCATGACTGTGACTCGGATTGCCGTCGGTCCTGACAACGGCCTACGAACCAGCAGCAAAACATTAGGCAAAATAACGCTAACAAACTCACCACCAAAACAAATCACAAACAAATGGCAACCGAGACACAAACAACACACTCACCAATAAGTGGGCACACACAACCACTGAACGTGAACATGAACACGCAAACAGTCTGTCGCAATGTCCCAATTCAAACAGAATGGTGCACCGGAGAGAATAATCATAATGACAACGGTACAAATAGGCCACAGAAACTTCACACATCAGACAGACAGCCCGCGCGATACGGGCAAAACAATACCACTGATAACGGGGCCAACAAGGCACGACAACACTTACCAACAGGCCGCGCGCGCGTGAAAGCTTGCGTCCTTCCGTGACACTGACAATCACCACTCGCCACAAACATCCATTCTCACACCATGATCAATGAGCAAAGGTGACGGTCGATCCGCACAGGCAACCCATACAACCACAGACACTAGACGCACATGCCCCATGCAGCAGCCAGCGACCTGAAATGAGTCACCCTTATGGAAGTTCTCTTTTTTCACAGCCGTCCCAAATAAATTCCTCGAAGAAATCCTATTATGCTCAAAATATCAAGGATTAAAATGCTGGAGGTCATAAGAGTCATCATGTCGGCCGGCAGCGTTATCGATCACATTGGCAGTGATCTTGCTTGTGACTGAATTTGAGTGACGTGCGCTGTTCTCGCTTTCATTTGCCTTTCGATCGAATGAATGAAACACGCGACGTTTTTATTCGGAAATTCGCGGGTTTGAAGCCCGGGCGATCTTCGTTCCTCCCGTATCTCTGGGTAAACTATAAACAAATCACTAAACTACCCTAGTCGCTCCAGCCCCTGGGGTTGAAGATGCATCCAAATCTTTCAGCGACTCAACAGAGAGGATGCTTCTTTGATTTGAAGTGATGCCCACGTTTTTCTTGTGGAGTCTGGAGGGATTGAAGTGTTATGTGGTGGTTCGTAGTACTTCCTCTATACTACAACATACTCAACACACCGAGTGAGGGGAAACAAGAAGTCAGACCTGAATAATACGGAAGCATGTATACATTGGTGGTCCATGTCGTTGTTCTGCTACGGTTATCTGTTGTCCTAACAATGAACTGTGATACAAGAGGAAACGTCAGTGTTCACAAATCTGCCACCACATGAACCCCCGTTGTGAAAAGCCGTCTCCCCCTGTATCTGATTTGTTTTTGGTCACCTTGAACTCTTCGATTACTGGCATGAGGTTCGCATAAACCCTGGGGTTAGATAGTGGCTCCAACTGTCCAGAGTGAACTGTCTATGACTGATCACTGATTGGATCGGAACCTGGTCTCAATAAACAACAACCGGTATTTCACATCAGTTCACCGACTACATATTTCCCTGTCTCTCGGTGGTGTTTCGGAGGACATTCCTACTGGTGCCCTTGAGGACTTCAATTAAAATTGACCTCCATGGTAAACAGGTAGGTCGTGTACAGCATCCCCTACGCTTACACATACATTCCAACATTATATCTCATTTAGCCCCTATGTTTAAGGAATAAGATGAATTCCACTGCAACATGCTCACAGGACAAACGAATCCCACGCATGTCACTGACGAAATCACATTGCACTTTCATCTTTTTTTAAGGTCAATCGTGCGGTCAAATGGTGCGGCGCAAGCCAGTTGCGATGATGGTTAAACGCAGGCGTCCTTTGACTTCGGTCACTATGACGGGCTAATCTGAATCGGATGCCGCCAACCGTGTTTGGACTGACGCCTTTTGTGTTGGGTATTTTGCTTGCCATTGCTCGTCGGCTGCGTCAATTTCGTTAAGCGATTAATCGCCCGGTCACCCGTGATGTCTGCAATCCACTTACTGTGAGTTTCGGCCAAACTGTGTAGTCGCGCTGAGGTATTCTGCTGAGAGTTGGAATAACCGCACCTCCGATTTTGTCACCTATAGCAAGATGATCGAGCAGCGCATGCCGGTCTATTGATCAGCAAATCAAACAAAATGTGGCCGCTTGCAATTCATCCGACTGTGTGCACTTGATGGCTTGAGCAAAGCTGAAACCAGGTACCCAAAATTTTGCTGACGAACCCACGTGTTTTGTGATTTTATTGTTTGCAATTATTTAACACAATGCAACTTGATATCCATTATCTGTGATTCTGTTGACCAGAAGATCGATAAGCACAAACAGCACCATTTTTCAGACTTGATGTAGACTTTAATTTGGCTATTGTCATTTGTAAGTACCCTGACCGACTGACTGTCGTCTCACGGCTACAGCTTCATTTCATGCTAAGCTTAGCGTTAATAAATAGCACAATTGCAATATATTGTTTGTAGTACCATTGAACTACACCTATTTGTTGGACAACAACCTGGCCATACCTAGGAAACGCTTAACCAGTAACATAATGAGGCGGCTCATGCCTAATTTTTGGCGTACTAGCGCTCACTTAATGATATCTCACATCTCCTCAGAAGCAGCTATGTACACCAGCACCAGATATCACCAACAGAAGACCGCTACGGTGAACACTCAGCTGGCACGCGGAATACGTTACCTAGCCATCACAGGCTGTGCAACCTGACTAGTAGACGGATTGACCCAGCATCCCGTGCTTTCCAAAACACACGCTGGCTAACGGTCATATTGCCCACATAACCATTCCGTTAGGGGTAGGTTAGTTGAAGGAGATAACGATGATCAAACACAAGTCTGTTTGCATCTTCCTCATTAACAGTTTGTCTCCAAATCATAAAGCAAAATAAATGGCACAAAAGAATTAGATGTTTCCTCTTCCAACAACAACAGGATTTCTTTTGGCGCAAACAGGGAAGCGGGTTGGAAATGGTTACGCTTGCCTTTGATATTGTCGCTGACACCTCATAACCACTATCACAAGCTGATGATATAGTGACAGCCAAATATGTTAAATTGTTCATAGTCTCAAACAAACTGCATTCAATAAATGAATCCAGAGGCAATACCTTCCAACTTGAAGACGCAAAGCAAACTCCGCATAGGCCATCTCGGTCATTTAGTCTACTCTCCATGTTTTCGTCAAAGGAAGGGAGCAAGATAAAGTCATTTCATGCGTTCTGGATAATCCACGAATTTCGGACTAACAGCCCAAACGTACTCAGACAATGATGAATAGATCCACCGAATCAACTACGCTCAGATTAGGCAGTGTGTAAACACACAAATTTACGACTTCTTCAATTGCAATGATCACAGGACATGGTTTAGATCCATTCACGTCCAAAATTCTAGTAACAAGTCTGTAACTTCACCGTAAACAGGTCTCTAACCCAACCAACACAAATATTTTTTGAAGAACACGGTGGTAGATTCACGCACTTCGTACTGGCTCATCGATACCAAATCTGCATTAACGTGAGTCCTTTTATCAAATCAGCCATCTGATAACATCGGACCTTACTTGTCTGCGATTTTGCCGTACTCCAATGAGACTTTTGCATTAAGTTAAACAAATTTTCCCTGAAGTCAGAAGCCAGTCACCTCTCAATTCTGTTCAAGTAACTTTCTCCATAGTTACGTTTATTTTGGACCGGCGTAAAACTTCTGAACTTTAGCTACTGACCAGGCCATGTAGATTTTCTGCAGGTGGTCATCTTAGAAAAGAAGTCAATTTTGCAAACAGCTGTTTTCGGTTATTCTCATCAGGCTTTTGAAAGTACACAGAGTAAATGCGAGTTATATGCGGAAGTTATTCTGAATCAGACAGCTCATTCAGAAAATCACAGATGTGGTACAGATCACAGTCTAGTGGACGAGGGTTAGTGTTGGTGAATGTGTTGGAGTGTAGCCACGTGCCTGTCATGCGGCATGAGTTCGTCAGTGTTAAGTGGTTCACGTTTGCTCGAGTATCAAATGGCCAAAGAGAGATAGAACAAGGGAGGTGGGTGGTTTGTACGAATTGTTTTCGAGCGCACGGGCAGAGGTTGTGCAGTCTGACAGCAATACCTTCGGCTGTTGATAACAATCATACTTTCACTGCTTTGGAGCAGGGTCACCGAACCTTGTTGATGACTCGGAACGATTCATACGGCTAAATTCGATGTTCACTGTCAGTTAAGTGGGAGCCGATCGCACTGGAACTAGGATTCCTCGATCCGTTGCGAAACCAATTCGACAGGTTTCATGAATCCTCTGCGATAGTCGTCTTGTGGTCTTCCCGATGTAACCAGCTTGACAACGACAGGTGAGAGAGTAGTTACAGAAAGACGAAGGGAACTTGGGCAAACTACCCTCGAGGCGTGGCACTAGTACCTGGCAGTTGTCGAACGACACGACAAGTGGTCTCTCAAATACACCTTACTTCCTCCTGGAGAGTGTCCGGTGTACAGAGCTTTCGCGCCCTGTTCAACTGACGACGCACCAAATTTCCTTTCTACTTCAACGGGACGAACTGTGAAAATGTGTGTCCACCCACACACATCTTTTTTCTGTGAATGAATAGTTGAATTGTTCCACCCGACCGACAAAGCAATGCAACTTCTAGGAATGAGAATGTATAATGGTGCTTTAACTCGATGGTGAAGTTTATATTCGGTTGTGCTTTGTTCAATTCATCTAGTATGATCTGGGGATCATTATGGTTTGGAACAAGACAAAAAATTTATCCGCATAGCGGTTGTAATGCTTGCACTCAGTTACCATTTGGTTGAGTTTAGTAGTCTCTAGCTTGGCCATAAATATATCTGCGAGTAGCGAATCTGGAGGTGAATCCATTGCTACTCCACCTTTCTGCCCGTATAACTCACCGTTAGATTGAAATTGGACATTATAGGAGTAAAATAATAATGGTTCTTTCCCGAGATTTTGACGTCAGTTCGATTGTTATCGATATGGGTGCAGAGATAGTCAATAGTTTCATACAGTGGCACATCAGTGAACAGCGAAGTCGTATCCACGGGCTGGCTACATGTTGTTCCCGGTGTTCACTGAATCAATTGAATCTACAAAGTCGAAGATGTCTTTTAGACCAAAAAGAGTTAGTCGTGATTTTGCCGATTCTAATATCTCCACTAGTTGTTTACCTAAGTCACACTACGGTGAATTGTATGTCTAAGATCGGTCTTAATGGTATTCCGTCGTTATGAACTCTGGAAAGACCGTACAAACGTCGAATGACCATTCCCGTAGGTCTGATACACCCGAAAGTTAAAGCATCCACTTGCTTCATTTAGCGAAGTACGAATTTTATTATTTTTTGTTATTTATTTGATACCCTATAATATTCATACGTAACTTGCACTTACCTTATGCAATGGTATGGGCTTGATGAGAATGACCGAAAACAGCTGTTTGTACAGTAGATTTCTTATTTTCACAGTCCTATTGCCGATGATCAGTAAGTATCTAGAAATGAAAGACAGTTGTTGCTTTCAAATTCACGTATTATTTTCAGGTCAGAATAACGACTGTTTTGGCTTTGCACTATATAATCGAATGTCCACTTAGGACGCCTGAGTATTAGTGTGCCGTCGTTGTAGCACTTGTAACATGTCAAACCTACTTTGCTTGTGGTTAACTCTTGCTCAACTCGCAACATGAAAATGTTAGCTAATATTAGTTCCAATAAACAATTCACGGCTACTCGGTCGATTTGATGGTAACGTCGCTGAAAAAACAGAAGCTGACGCTTTCAGCACACAACGATAGAGGTTCTCACGATACATCAATCTGGAGAGGCGAATTACTTAAACTCATTCCAGCGAGGCCACAGACACAATCAGCTGTCACGTGCAGTTGGCCATTCGTGAACAGTTACTGAACATCTGCGGGACAGAGCAGTACATTAACATAACTGTCGTTACCCAAGTTAACGATCAGTTCAAAGGAACGCTTAACAGGATATACCTGATGTACTTGTTCCAGCAAGGTGTCAGTCTAACACATTTTGATTTTTTATCGTTTCAATGGACTTAAGCGGAGAGTCTATCTCGCGTTTATTTGGGAGACCGCATGAAATGGGATGTCAAATATCTACACCGTTTGAAAATTTTGAACGTTATTTCATCAGTTATACGCAACTACAACAGAATTTGAAAACGTCGTCCTTTGTGGCTTTTAAATACAGTCGCGTTGCCAAGTGTGTCAATTTGTTGAAACTTCGTTTGGTCAGCTGACATCAACATCTGTACGTACGCATCGCTGTCTAAGGTGACTGCCCCGGAGCCTTCATCTAGCCGCATTTTCTGACTTGAGCTCTTTTAGCGATTTCAAGTGTTGTTTTGTGATCAGAGTCATACTGAACACACAAGCAATATTAAAAGGTTCGAATTTAAGCAGGCCTAGGTTGTCATTAACAGTTGGCTGAAGATTGTGTAGCAGATCAGTTAGATTCTCCGGCTCAGCTAAAACACAGTATTGAGCCTATGTGAGGGTAATTTATGTCCAAAACCTGTGGATAATAATTCTAAACGCGACGAATTCAGGTGTACTGAAAAGCAGCTCAATATATGTTTACTTGGATCTGTTGGAATCAGTTCTCCAGCAGACGTTTGCAAGCAGTTGATATGAAATGTTATTGTACGATCGATAGTTGTCTTACAAAATAGCACAAACGGGGCAAGACAACACAATAACAAATTTTCGATGATAGAATAAAGTGGGTTATTTGCTTGAATCTAATCCGCCGGTTACAATTGCGCAGTTTTTACGAAGACAGTCGAACTACGTCTTAGTTTATCGTTAGTCACCCCCAAAATTAACCGCAAATCCGGTGAACATATATAATGCGTCTCTGACTGAATGGGTGTCATCTGATTCATTGACAGGCTTCTACCCTAAGGTATTTCGGGCATCGGATATCTTTCCTAAGCCACACAGGAATTCGCTCTCGAAAAGCCAATAGTTTGGGCGGTTGGTGAATCGATCTAATCCCAGCCGGGGTCAATCATTTAGGGTTGAACGATAGTCATAACACAAACCGATTACCGTGTAATCATAAGTTGAAGGTTTAGATACAAAAACCGGTCGAGAACCGGATACTTTCCGAATGGATTAACTGTGTACAACGCACATAGAGCGGATTGACCAAATATCAGAATGCGATTTCCGTTATCTTTTCAGTTCTAATAATTTCACGTAAATAGCATGAGTGGTGTGTGAGCAACCTCGATTTCCAAATGAAACGGTAGAAATACAATGCAGAGCGTGATAGTGAATTTCGAACCTCATATCAAATAACACTTGCAGCTGGGTGTAATTGCTCGGCTTGGATTAACAACGTCTACATATCAATGCGATGAAACAGTTCTGCCTATCTAACGGCGTGAAGGTTCGAAATATTGCTTTGATTCCAACAAGTGACTCCACCACCTAAAATGTTCGCCAGTCAATCTTCCCTGGACTCTACGTTTACTCGAATGACCCGCTGACTAACTCATAAAGAATTCCGTAGTCAATCGATAGTTGTGGTCACAAACTCTGAGTGACAGCGTTGGAGTCTTCTCTAAACGCTGTATGAAGTGTTACCGGTCTACATGTTAGTGACAGTGTTCGGCAGCGCTTTTGGAGGTACGTGACACAATACTGTGCGATGAACCTAACCGGTGTGATACCAGCTTTCTTGCAACTCTCGGTTGGCATAAAAATCTAAGTTGTCTCATACTACTGAGTGCAAATCTTGAATTCACCCTCCGCGACAATACGCAGTTGCTTGTATCCCATAAGTGTAACTTTGACGATTACCTCTCATAATTTACAGTAAGGCAAGACACTCGTTGCGTAGGACACGGAATAAGACATCAATGGTTTCTTGCTAACAACTAAAGAAAGCTTGGAAAAACGCAACTCATATGGTTTGGACTAGTTTGTTCAACAAGACTCTTTCATCTACGGTGTTCAGTTGACTAGCCACCAGAATTTCCGATTTGATCTAGTGTTAACAACATTCCCTCCTCATATCGCAAAGGCATTCGTGGGAAGAAAAAGCTCCTGATAAGTCATTAGACTACATTATGAAAACCTTCTTCGCGAATATGTTATGAATCGCTGGACAATGCTAACAAGCACTCCTAGTGCACGAATATACGAACCACAGCCACATAGCATAGAGCATATCGATACCCAAAAACCTCAGAACATAGCAGACTTTGGCCTTCAGTTGAGAATGTGTTTGCCATCAAACCAAAGGCAAAACAGCAGAACAGTGTCCTTGTATTCGTAGTTTTTCAACAACATTGAAGAATCCCACCCGCCTTGGTGCATTGAAAGTGGAGTGGGCCAAACACAGACGGGGGAAAGCGTGTGCTGAAATTGATTTTCAGTACCTTTTGACGCGAAAAGACAAAATCAAGTTCGTGAATTATTTTCCGGCGATGTCCCAAAAACTAACCCATCAATGGGGAGAATAGACTTTTTTAACATAAGCATACACTGAGAAAATTAAAGGACTGTGATAGTCGGAAGTAGGAACTTCGAATATCCCTAGAAATCGTACTTGAATTGAAACCTCCCATGCAATTAACAAGGAGATGACCTGGTACTGGTAGCATTAAACAGTTGTTATTCATGATTTGAGACGCCGAATTTATGATGTACAACATTATTAGAGAAATCACCGTCTGTCATTGGCTGATCGTATTAGCACATGCAAAGTCACAAACTGTATGTTAATTGGTGCAATACGGAACAAACAAATGGGCGAATAACGGGAGGCACAAAACTGAGACCGTTCGTCCAATCTTGATGTATTTTTAACGCGGTGTTCGGATTGGCAGTTCGTCAGATCTCCTGTTGTGTCGGGGTTTGGATAAGAGGTAAATCGAGATTTCCACCACAACATTCCCCTCTTCCAGGAGCCTCCGCATTCATATTTGACAATCGTTCTGTTCTTCTCGGGGCATCAAACTCCTGCAGTTCTGCCTCCTCCATGGCCACTTTTTCAGGATTTCGAAACTCGATGAATCGAAGCATCATGCAGGTCAGTAATTTCTACCATTGTGCTGCCTAGCTGACAAGTGATCAATCGTTTGGCAGGTCGCAAATCGTTTCAACGAGAATATATATCACATCCGTTTAATCTACACACTGAAGTGATGCTCTTAGACGTTTTGATTCAAGTAGCACCGCTGGGCTCTCCTCCGTTGTGCAATGAGCTGCGTTCCTGTACGGAAGCAAAAAGTTATCGACAAACACATCCAGTTCAGAAAATGCTTTTGGGATTAGTGGAACTCAAGGCACTTTTGAGCGTTTCGACCAAATTTTCTGCAGCCCCGTTTGAACGTGGATGGCGAGACGTCGTTCAGAAGTGACGACAGTCGATGTTGTCAAGTCACTGTTTCATTTCAGCGGAACAAAATTGAGACCCGTTGTCCGTCACCAAGACCTGCGGAATGCCTTCAGGAGTGAAACATTTACGAAATGCTTGCATGGTGAACGACGTGGAAGGTGAGGTTGTAACAAATACTTCCGGCCACCGTATGAACCAATCAACACCAAGAAGTGGTCCACAGCAGTCTCTGTGCACCCGTTAACACGGTAGGCAACTGTCCGGCTAGGATGCCCAATTCATCAACCTTGTCTTTATTTTGTGGAGGCATGAGTGGCAGTTCCTTGCAATGCTCTCGATATCCGAGTTTATCTCCGGCCACTAACACATCTGTAGAGCCAGTGATTCCATTTTCTTCACGCCCATGTGACCTTGGTGCAAATCTCCCATTACCGCCTTTCGTAGCGATGGTGGAATGACCAACTGATCTCTTCGACACAGCACACCATCTGGTTGTATTGACAACTCCTCTCGGTTCTGGAATGGTACTGGGTGTTTCTTTGTAATATTTGACAACCAACCCTTGGTCATCGCGGCAATTACCGTGCCCTAATAGTTTCTAGTTGTCTTGATTAAGTCCTCTTGGCTTATTGGAATAGCTAGCGAGGCAAGCAGACAAGCTTCAGCAGCTAAATAACTGGAATACCGTGATAAAAAGTCTGCATGAGGAATCTGTTTACCAGGACTATGAACGATTTCATACTCATACGCTACTAGAACTCGACTTCATCGCTGCATCGTTGCCGGCGATAATTTGGCCATTGATTTGTGGGGGTCAAATAAATACTGTAGAGTTTGGCGATTCGTAACCATTTTGAATCTAACACCAAACAAATATTTACGTATCCTCCTGACAGCTCAGTAAACCGCTAACGCCTACTTTTGTGTTTGTAAATATCCTTGCTCTGCCTTATTCAATGAGAGCAAATTAGCATGACAGGAGCCAGCATTGCATTCAAAAACAACTATGTGTAAGCCTTAGATTCCCATGGACCTAT
The DNA here is from genome assembly GCA_008508345.1 of Paragonimus westermani. Lineage (NCBI taxonomy): Eukaryota > Metazoa > Platyhelminthes > Trematoda > Plagiorchiida > Troglotrematidae > Paragonimus > Paragonimus westermani. The sequence goes on from QNGE01001560.1 coordinate 76,402, forward strand.
CATTTGTGCGCTGTTGTCCCGCACTTTCCGTTTTACTTCATACCCCACCCCGCTAGTGTTATATATATATATATATATATACTTATTGTTATCTGGTACTGAAGAGGCATCTACCAATGTCCGTCTTTGTAATGCTGTATTAAAACTTGATGAACAACGGAAGATGGAACATTGAGTTTGTTCGACCAATTCTGATGACGCTCAGATTGGTCTCCTGTTAAAGCTTCTACTGTGTCGGAGTTTGAAAATGTATTGAACTGAGTGGATTTTCACCACACTATCATCCCAGAAGAAACTTCAGTGCGTGCTGTTCAGAGAGGTGCGTCCAGTAACTGATTCAGTATCATAAAACGTTCTTAAACCGCACCATCGCGCTGAGAAAGCATTAATACCCGCGTAAGTAAATAAGCGGCTACTAGAGCAACACGTAAATAAACGCTGAAATTTGATTTGTGGCTTGGTGAAAGTGTCAATCAATGAATCAAGAGGTGCTTCTTGCATGAACTACCACTGGTATCGAGCAGTGGAAAATTACAGAAACATACCACTAAGAGAAAAGCGAAAAATAGGTTAGGCACAATACAAGTCTCATTTCGATTCAAAATACTAACACTTGAGAGTGCGGTTCTACCTAACTGTTGGCCTCAGTATATAATGCCCAGTACGGTATACGACCGGCAGACAGGCGGAGTACCTGACCAATCCATCGCAGGCTGTACAACGTGGTTAGTTGACCAACTGGTTAGGGGGATGTGATATACAGGCAAATTCCAATAGCTTCTGCAGTGATCAGGACTACACATTTCACCGTCAGCCGCTGGCTGACATTTACTTCTAGAGAGCAGGAGCAAAGCATACAAACCACACTGCCAGAATGATTCAAACCCCACAACTTCACTTCGTCAATCGAGTTTCAGGGCTGGTAAAAGCATTGTGCGATTCGCATTAGGTATCAAAAACCCATGTGTACTCATGGTGCATCATAGGTTGTGTAATATGGGAAATTCACTAGTGGGCGTTGAAGGCATGATAACGAACAAAACATTGATGTTTATGATTAACTTGTCTCATTCACACTTTCAGGCTGTCATTAATAGAGCAGCTGGGTAAATATCAGATAAACATGTTCGAGAAGACAGACGAGAAACAATGTAGCATCATGAGAAGTAAGCCAACAACTTTGCGAATACAAGTTCGCCAACAACTGCCACACACTGCTCCGTCAGTGGGAATGGTCGTGAAATCCCCAAACAAATAAACGGCACCTAACTACCTTGATTAGCGGAACAGTCAAGGCTTTCGTAACCCGTGACTACGCCATCGCCTGATCACCTCGCGGTTCCCCCCAACCATGAACAGTTATGCTGAACAGTGCGCGGCTAAGCAGACGACCGGTCGACATGCAGAGCAAAATCTCATCGTCTTAACTCGACCCCGAGAATGCATCTGTGGTGTGACCCATGATATACAAAGACTGAAGGAGAAGACGACGAAGTGATATAATGTAACAACTTCAAGAAAATTGTAGTTCGGATTTTTGAAAAAAACGACATAAGTAAGAGAACACGGTCATTTCACAGCCTGTAAGTACGTGGTTGAACTTTTTGATAAAATAAATCGAATCCTCGTTGACAGCATTGAAAACCACGATGGGTGAATTTAAAAACGTGCAGTAGTAATGTCGAGGATGTTCCGGATGGGGTCAGCCTCTATGGTGTCTGTTCCACACTTTTTCTGCTCATCTGTCCGACCAGACCGTGTGCCGTGGCCAGCAGATTGACAGGATTCCTGCCGTTCGTGACCAACGAGCTTTCCAAACCAATGCAACTCAGCAACCGACTAGCCTGTTCGCCACCCGCACTGACAATCGCGGCCAACGTCTCTGGACCTACGGCGTCAACCATAGAAATGAACCGATGCACCTCGATCTCAGTTTGTTCTGCCTGGAATCGCATAGTAAGCTCGTTTTTGGCTCTCTCAAATTGTAAATCTGTCTCGTTTGTCTTTTGCAAACGCTCGACCTCGCCATCCTGAAAAACACATGAAACACGAGAGGTAAGATGAGATTAGTGTACGACAGTCTACATTGTGTTAACAATAAAAACGGTGACAGGAACTTTATTCACAACGAGCAATTTAGTCGCACACAGTGCGACAAAACGTTCACCCAAAACACTGGAAAAAAACAAGGGTGTGCAAACGTATGGACTAGGCCGTAGAATAGTGAATAGCCATTCAATGCAGAGTTTCGATTGTTGGGTGGCTATCAACGTAACCTACATGGAATTGGCCCGTCTGACCATGGTGAGCGATGATCAATTTCAAACCGGCGTTCAACAAGCGACGGTGTAGCTTTGTTAGAACGATCATAGATTCAAATGATCAGTCGAGCCAAACGTTTAACATATACTTAAAATTATTTGGTCGCTCTGGAAAAGGTCAATACTGATCGAGAGACACTGTCTAAAAGGTAAGTGAGAATGTCCAGCATTGGCGAAAACTAACGTGACTGAGCTAAATTACTTAATTATTGCAGAAAGAAGACATATGTTGCGATATGTTAACATTTCGTTTACTCTCATCAGTCCCAAACGTAAAACATGCAGGTTATATATATAACAGACATCAGATTACATGCAGTTAAATTAGCGGGGAAAAAAGGAAAACAGAGTCCAGACATTACGTTAAACAGTAGAGGGGACATCGACGTGATCAATAAAACACATTAGACTAGAAAACAACCTAGAACATTGGCAGAATAGGTAGGTATCCCAAATAACAACTGATTTGCCGCTAGATTCAGCCTAGAACTTTTGAGTCTAAATCTAGATGAACAGAAACGGGACAGATATTTTGCAGTCAGACCCAAAAACGTCTCAAAACACAAAAGGAGTTACCGGTGGAAAGCAATCGGCAATTCGGTTGCTTGGTCAATCAGCAGGGGACGACCACCCATTCAGAGTTGAAACAAGACAACCCAACGAACAACTCCAAAATACTCCGCCAACAGATTTGAGGTAGGCAAAGAAAGCACACAGTGCAACGGATTAGATCAGGGACTGTCGAACATCGCGATCCACAACCCAGCCGGATCACGTATGGGTTCGTTGTTCTAAATAAATTCAAATGTTGCCCCTAACACTAGATGGGTGAAGCAGACTCGAAAACTGGGCTATGTTCAATCAGATGTTCAAATTAGGACGAGTGCACAGTATAAAAACTCGTTCATGGACAGTCGGTAGGCTCAAAGCCGTTCATGTGTGTGTACTCAGTTATCAGCTCTAAAAGCGTCAGAATTACATCCACACACCGCGCTGTCTAACATATGTTCACGATGAGACAGGACAAATGTAATTTCTGTGGGGGTTTTCAAACAGTTTGCTTACCGTTTCGATTCGGTTAGCCTCGGACAACAATTTCGCACTTTCCACGCTGGATTGGCCAACAATTTTAGCCGCCTCAGCTTGACTCTGAGCTTCGGCTTTTGCTTTCCCAGTACTTTCAATTTCAGCCAGTTGAACACGCATGTCTACCAGATCACGTCTGGCACTTTCTGCTGCGGCTTCATCCAAAATATTCTGTCTGTGCAACGCACCCAAGGCCTCCTGCTCAAGACGATTGGCCTCATGTCTGAAACGCACAAGCACAAATGCTTGAAGCTGTTGGATGAACGCTTTAACTATGAGAAATCGAGCCACGAAAGGGTCAACATTGCTGATTCCACATCTGACATATTTAGCTTATTTACAGTAAGAAGGCCACTGATCAGATTCAAGGGATCTACAAAGTAGCTTAAAAAAAGGGGTGCAGTTCTCATCAAAGTTCTAAAAAATAAGATGCAAAAATACCGCTTAACTTCCGTTGACTGTCGAACTCCTTATATGTATGGATAAAGTGCTTATAGTTGGCTCGCAGTTCAACAAAAATCCGTCTTGGCCCCGGAAGAGGTATTCACTGAGATTAACTGTCTGCAGAACCTTTTCTACATATATCTCCTGGGACCTCTGCTATACGTCGTCTACAGGTAGTTCATAGAAAAGTACTTGGTCACTGTATTCTCACTTGGCGCAAATTCGAAATACGATAATAGAAGTATGCTTCGTGCCATTCCGCATGTATGTGATAATGTGCAGGTGTGCGTATTTTGTGGCATTCGTCATAGGGCTTTAGAACACTGAGCCATGCTACGTGACACCACATCCAACATATACTTTTGTCTGGAACGGTGAGATCTTGTGAACCACTTCACCGAAAACGGAAGACACTGTGAAATTTTGACATTTCGTTTATCTTTAGTTGAGAACGTCATCATCATCACAAATAGCAATATATCAGTGCTTCACACTAATGCTTAACTGCCACACAACCATGAAGGAAAAGCAAACCCTATATATAGGATAGAAGGAAAAAAGAAGGGAACGGGAAGGGACCTAACTACTGAAAATGACTACGTCCATATTCAAACATTCAGCATCAAGGTGACTACACCTTGCAAACAAACAACCGAGCTGCAAGTGAAAGTAAGGCGTCATC
>QNGE01001560.1:81835-98715 GCA_008508345.1 Paragonimus westermani
ATACCTTTCTAGAATATAGGAACTATTAACGAGTGACCCCAACTCGAGGGGATAGTTTCCGTCGTCCACACAAGTTGAAACAAATGAGTCAAAGCCTCTACTAACGCCTCTCCCCCTCCTTTGAAAAGTGTTGGCACGAGGTCATCTGGACCAGCAGCCTTATTACGCTTGAGAGCCGCAATGCAATTACGGACCTCAGTCTCAGTGGGTGGTTCCAAGTATATCGACCATGGCACTACATTACAAGTTTGTGGCGACAACGCAGTAGAAGCGAGAGGCCATTTAAATTGACCCACAAAGTGTTCCACTCATCACTCTAACCTTCTGGATTCATGGATGAGTGTGCCATCAGTCTCGCTGATAACTTCAATGACAGACAGTCGCCTGGGACCAGTGACAAGAATAAGCTTGAACAGTTTGCCAGTGTTTCCTGTACCAACAGCCGTTTCCATTTCTTCAACTTTTCCCAATAACTAAGCCCCACGATCAGCCTTTAGGCTTTGTCTCAGTTTCCTGTGGAAATTTTTTCTACACTTGTTATATGAACTGCCAGAAGAGATGTTCCGTCTGGCTTCTAACAACTCCTTGGATTTCTCCGAGATTCAATGTTTGTTCATTCCATGTACCCCGTGCCGCATGCCACACTACCTGCGTCACGAATGGCTTGTGTGATCTGGGTCCAACAGCAATCACGACCTTCGGAGTGAGAACTACTAAGGCAGGTTTCTAAGCTGGTTTGATACTTATGCTTTACCGACAGTATAGTCAGTTTCTCAACAGCTAATTGTTGCTGTCGGTGGGGTCGTTGCTCAGCAAAGGTGAGTACGAAACGACAACGTACCAGCGCATGATCTGAATCTAGGTACGTGCTCCAATAAAAACGACAGTCCAGAATGGAACCCCGCCATCTATAACTAACAGCTATGTGGTCTATCTGAAACCAGGTCTGATTCAGAGAGGGAGGGCACCAACTATAGCAATGACGCGCACGATGCATAGAACTAGTGCTGACTAGAAAACAATCTTTGCTCAGCGCACAGCTGCAACAGTCGCCCGCCATTGTCTGAGCGATGTGATGCTATCCCAAACCCGCCACCTAGACGAGATTCGGCCTCACCAAAGCGGCCCATCTGGGCTTTCATATCTCCGGCCAGAATGACTATATCAGAACCACGTGTCGACCGGAGGAGAGCAGCTAGATCAGAATAAAAGACGTCCTTGACGCCAAAGTCACTACAGTCAGTTGGAGCGTAAGCCGACACAATGAAAAGATTTCTGACAGTTGTGCGTCTAGAACTGACACTAACAGAACCTGTCAGTCTACTACTAACAGGAATCCAAGTGCAAGTGTACACAGAGGATACCCGTTTTGATTTTGGAGGATCATCTTACAAACAAATTGATGGTGTAGCGATGGGTAATTCACTGGACTCAATGCTTGTGAATATATTTATGGGAATGATTGGGTTGCGGCTGCCTGACACCACAGATGATGGCAGGTGTTATAAGCGATATGTAGGTCATATTCTGATCTTCACAACCAATACACAATTTGTTTCATCTTTGAACATTTCAAATTTCGTCCAACCCAATTTCTTAGTTTCTCATGGAGAACAAGCAGGATAATTCATCTTTCCTGGGCACCTCACTCTCTAGACAGTAGGACGAGTCATTACAACGCTAACTGCACATGAGTGAATACTGTTGATTCTCAAACTAACACTATACTACATTTTTTCAGAAGTGCATAGGACTATCAAGGTAGGATTGATGAGACAACAAATTTCGCAAAAATCACATTCGGATACTTGAGGTCATAGACAATGTACATCGGTCAGGAAGTAAAACCGAAGAACCCAAGAATGGAATTAGTATAGTTCATAAGCAGGTCGCCCCACCTCAAGTGTGGTGCGCTAAAGAAGTCAGGGATGCAGCACGTAACGCAAAGATCGTTGATTACGACCGACGATAAAACAGTGAAAACGAGCGTTTAGATACAATTGATCAGTCACGCCTGGTGTGAGGTCAGTCGCATTTTGGCTACCATGCTAGTCTCACAAACACGAGAGTCAGAGTGCAAATCCCGGCTCCGATAAGGATATGCACTGCTGACGAGCTCCGATAAGAGCGAAACTCGAGTCTAGTATTTCAACAAAATAGACGAGCCAAAAGGCTTACCTGACCGCGACCACTGTGATCGAATATCAGTGGCGTTCAATTTGAAACAATCAAAATCCCAGAAATCCAAAGTAGTTACGACTAAGTGCCGTTTTAAAAGTGTACGCCGAAAAAAGGACATGTTGAACTCCGCGAAGCCGCTTCGAATGCGAATTAGACACGAAAGAATAGAATTTCCAACTCTACCACTGAGAGGTGTTTGGTATTATGTGACACGCTAAATCACATGTGAACCAGATTCTGTCAGGCTGCCCAAACCAAACAGGACCGGTCGAGGCGACAAGGAGTAGATTCCGGTAATGGTACAAATAATTCACTAGATGGATCAAAATGAATCAGCTGAATGTAAACCCACCCCTTAATAATTCGCGCTCACGGAATTTTCCAAAACCATTCATTCGGTGGAAATTAAAATTGTGAAAACCTATTACAGTGGCGACCGCAACCAACCTGGCAGTTGCCTCCTGTGAATTCGTACGAATTTCAATAGCCAACTGAACCGACTTCTCCAACGATTCTCTTGCTCGACTATCCAGCGGCTCCACGCATTGAATATCAATACTGGTGATATGTAGATTGTTTTGTGGAAATGTGAAGCGATGACGTACGCTGCCACCTTCATCTAGGCCGAACACGGAACTGGTCACAATGCGCGCTGAATTCTGACAAAAATGGACACATTCGTGGGATCGGTCAGCTAGTTAAGAGGCACACACTGGTACTCAATCAGTCACTTCACTGAAACATGCAGAAAAAACCTTATATATAGGCCAGTGTGTGTGCAGCTTAATGTCTGAGCGCACAGTGTAATGACATCGTCATCTATAACATTAAAACGAAGTCTGTTTGACAAGATATAGAGCAAACAACAAATGCCGAGATGCAACCGTAATATATGACACTAACAAACCGGACAGCAATTATGCAGCGTCTACGAGAAAGATAATTCATAACATTCATAAGAAAACAATGAGACGAAACTAACAAGAAAAAAGGTGGGAGATCGGGAGTAACCCGGAAATGGAATGTCTAGTGCGTTTAACTTTATTTATCCAGACCTCTGGAAATTGTGAAACGTCACCCAATGGTGAGACAACCACATGGATGAGAGCTGCAGCTAAAGAGTTGCACAAACAAACAGAACACAAGCAGGCAATTTATCACCAACATCGAGTGAAATCTAAAGATTTCAATAACGTTCGTTATGCCATCGTTGTGCCTGTGAAAAGTTTACTCGCGTTAATGACATTGATTACCTTGTGAAAATCGTCAAACGGAACCGCGGCCACGTGACCGCGGATACGTGAAGCAATGGCTTTGCAAGCATCTCCAATAAAATCAGGCACAGAGAATAGTTTGGCTGCTTCTGACTGACTGCAATTCTCTGGAACTTCAAAGTACCAATTGTAAGACAACTGGAGCGACAAACGAGCATGATCTGCGGTCTCCACCACCACTATATCAGTGCAAAAATCCGGACCCAGGAGAAGACAAAGTGATCGGATTTTGTTCGGCATCTTCGGTTTACCGCCACTAAGACACAGCTGTGTGCACTGCTCATCAGGACCCAACATCACCAGGGTTGGGCCAAATTCGACGCGTGCCCGTTTGGCTCGGTAATCGTAGATCTGAACAGCGGCATTGTGGGGAACAGGCAGAGTGACTACTCGGGTGAGATCCAAACTATATTCAATTGGTATCTGGTATGAGTCCTCTTGTTCGCCCCTGTCGGCCAAAGGATCTTTCGCCTGTTGAAGTAATCGCACAACTTCGTTTGGCAGATTTTTCTTCCACAACTCTTCCTCCTCGTTCAGCATATAAGCCTCGCCGATCACCGCTCTGATCTGTCCGGTGCGTGTGTTGCGCACGTAAATTCCCTCGTTTCGGTCCAGTGGGATCAGTAAACGACTAGCAACTACTTCAACTTCAACCGGTGGCACGTATTCTATCGGACCACGGATCATCCATTGAGCACCGGGTTGACGAAACTGTTAATGAGAAAAAACGGACATTGTGTTTTTAGATTTCGCATAACCTGACATTATTTTTCAATCTGTTTGAAAATCTTCCAGGCGAATTTTACTGAGTCCAGGTTTGAGATGTGGCAGATCTAACTTCGAAAGATGCATTGAATCGTGAACACTGGCTCTTTTTCTCGCTCCTATGCACTTTTCACTTTGAAACGATCAGATATCACTTTTGCGTTTGTCGATATAAACTGCGCGCAACTCGATGCCAATTTACGATGTTAAGGTGGTTTTCTCTGAGTTCAGCCTAGGCTGCTCAACCACAAACGAGACGAGACAGCTAATGTTCATATGAGTTGACTGGTAGATACAGTAACCGACCGGCCATAGGAAATGGGGCATGAGCATGTGCCCGGTTTAGCCGAATGGGTCAGAGACGACATATTCGTGCGGGAGACACTTACGGACTCTCACTATCCCATCACCCCTGTCTCTACCAGTTAGCTTGTATCCAATGGGCTAACTCCATGAACACTGCGACAGAGCGTCGGCGCGTGGTTGGCTGATGTACAAGTTCGCGAACGATAACTGATAGTGAAAACAGTTTTCTCTGGTCGGGCTATATACTTCGTGTGTCGACTGGACGTCTGCCGTACCGCGTGTTGTTCAGTGTGGCCAGTGATGGTTGGAAGAAAACGCAAGGCGGCCAGGCAGTTACGTGGTTACGGGCTATCAAAGCCATGATAGTCCAGCTGACCACGGTTAGCAGGTACCGCCTATCTGGTTGGAGAGTTCGCAACCATCCGCACCGCTGGCTGGAAACACTCTCTGACGTTGTACTATGCACGAGTCAGTAGCGTGTAGGTATCCAGAAACTTCCTGACTCTTCCATTTTCGTGAAACTCAATTGTTTTCGTCAGAAGTCAAAACTTGGTGAACAAGCTTGCTTTCGGTGTGTCATTGTTGAAAACCGTGACGCGGCACCACAGTAATCAGGCCCCTAAGTCCTAAACGACACTAGGTTCGTACTGCATTAGGTCTCACGCAATCATAGCTCGATAACCATGTACATATCAACTGTCTTGTAACTGGCTTGAAGATGACACGCTGAAAGCAAACTTGTTCGCCAAGTTTTGACTTCTGACCAATTGTTTGTGTTTGTTTAGTTTCCTTCGCCTTTTTCTTTCGTTGTACACTTCTATTTATTCATCATTCTGTAAACTCGTAGACAACTGTCAGGACCAACGGCAGTCCGAACCACTGTACCCATCTGTACGAATTAAAACTGAAAAATTATTGAGTGGTTGACTGATTGGGACACGCGAAGCGAAATCGACATCAAGAAACCCAAAAATGATATGGGGATATCGTCTTACTGTCTTACTGTCTTACTGTCTTACTCGTGTTAATCATGGAACGAACAAGTCTCATCGGAACTTACTGAAGTTACCATCCGACCGTTTGCCGGGTTTGTATTCTTAAGTAGCTCAAGGGTGAAGTTTTCTGTGCTCTTCATTCAGTGTTTACAATCACTCTGTGGTCAAAATTTCCACAGCAAATCACCAGTGAGAAAAGTACGCGTGGGAAATAACAAGAATCAGGCATAAATATAGGCTGAAGTCGATCCCTTAATGGGAAGTGCAAGAGGGATCTTAGAAATCCGTGGTGAAGAGCTAGAATCACAAACGATACCGCCACGAAGTAGCGAGGACGGTGTTCCGTGTGCACAGGCCACAGCAACTTCATGTAAACTAACCTCTGAGAATTAAGTGTGGAAAAAATGTCTGACAGAGCAACAGTTGTTCTGAACGATCAGTGACCAAACTGCACACGAAATGTGGTGTCTAGATGTCGAATGTGTCAAACAAACAGCTGGTTTAACCAATTAACAGTAGTTGTTATTGCTAAAAAGCCAACAATGATTTCGCCTGCACGGGCGTGAAGTACATGTCTCAGAATGAGTGCTTTTCTCGAAGGCCAAGCGTAGGAATCTGGCGTTAGATTAGCGCAACAAATATCTTGTCAAATAAGGGGGATGAACTTACAACCCTTGAGGATTTTCTCAATCCTTCCTCGGCAGTCGTAGGATACGTAGTTATGATTTCGTCGTAAAAACCCTGGTTTGCCTTTAGAATAATTCCTTCGTTGGCTTGTAAAATAGTTGCTTGCTGAACTCCATATTCCAACACTTCTCCAGGCTTGAGAAAAAAGGATTTTTCACCTCGGACGAGTATCTTTTTGCCCAACTGAGGCACTCCGGTCTCATCGACAGGATCAAGAACCACACAGTACTGATGGGCGGCCAAGACTGTGGCTTCGATCACCTGCACGACCTCCTCGTGGACACTGCATATGTGACTGTCTGCATCTGCACGAGTGACCAACCATTCTTCACCGTACCGTCGTTTTTTATCGAAATCATCCACGTGTGCCTCTAGGGCGCGAACATGCAGAGCTACCTGTTACAAACGGTGAGTGAATGTTTTGAACAGTTCGGTCTACTAACCAAAGACAAAAAAACTCACAAAAATATGCTGAAGTAAAATTATCCGATTCAGTCTGAAACTGGCCGGTGGTTCTGTCATATGTGCCTGATAACAATCACAGCTTGTGGATCTCCTTCAAAGCAATTAGTGGACTCAGGTAAAAGCTCATCTGCATCAGGATCCTTCACGTCACTGAAGAATCTTTATCCTGAACATAAAGCTCATAAATGAAACTTTGCCCACCCTTCTGCACGGACCAGACATCAGCAAACGCTTTTATGAGACAATAAGCGGTTCTTACAGAGCACGAGCACGAGCGATAACATGAAGTGACAAAGCAACACACGAGAAAGATAACAGCCGAACTAACGTATATTATCTTTGCCACAGTGCAGAAACTAAGAGCTCACAATGATGAACCAAGGAATCTGAATACACAAAAAGCGAGTCATGGTTGAGTTTGCTCGAATATCAGAAGATTCAAATTTACCAAGTGATTCATTCTCCTTGGAAGAGACTCTCAACGAAAGTGAAACATGGCCACTAACAGCGTGCATCAGGTTGCAGACAAGGGACAAGACCAGTAACCACGTTACATTAATAATCACCTAACAACCTTACTGTTTGGGGGTAAAATAGAGGGGCTACCTTTTGACAATACTATGGGAAACAAAACGTAATGAAAACTAGTAAAGATGTAAAGCAAAATGCTAACGCTGTGAATACTCGCACCAGCAGCTAACAAAAAATATCAGAATGCAAGAAACAACGAACACTTTTCACCTACTTGAATGGAACTGCCAGAAAATACAAGTTACCACATGAATTCAATTAGGACAAACTGATCCGATACAAATGCCACTAACATGAAAACAAAATAAAGCATTCGTGAACACAGAGCCGGAAGTACACATCAATATGGATCGTGAGTGTCCCCTTGCGTGTGAACCCACGGTAGGCGAAGATTGATAATGATGGCTAAAACTAAACAAACAACCTTTCTGGTCTTGGGTACAATGAGACTGTACAAAAGGTATGTATCTGGTTGGACAAGATAAAGAACAGCTTGAGAAAGCAGTCCAGTTTTTCAAAACTGTTTACCCAAATACCTCAGTGCCCTTCGACTACAAACAAGAGAACCGTTTACCATTCTTGGACGTCTTGATTAGGCACCGTTAGGATGGATTTATTGGACGTCCGGTCCACGGCAAGCCAGCACGGACAGTGCAATAGGTAAATTTCCAGTTTCACTCCCGGGGGTCAATGGTTCATCGTAGTTTTACAGAGCGCCAAGGATATGCTCAGAGGAAAGACTGTAAACCGACCAAACAGTGTTGCGTGAAACATTTGGTGCTAACAGTTTTCTGGAACCTTTCTTCGGAAAAATCGGCAAACTTACTCTCCAAGGGCAACTGTGGAAGTGTAAAAAACATGCACACACCACTTTCCTTGAAAGCGAGATTCTGGTCAACAATTCTAGGGAGATTTTGTTGCCATACTGAAGCGTGCGTGTTGTTGCAAAACTTATTCTGCTCTCATAAACAACCAGGCGCCTTCTAACCTTTTACATAAAGCGAATTTTTGTGTTCCCATTAGTTATTGTGCCTAACAACTCCCGTGCGGCTGAAGATATTTACGTCGATAGGGCAGAAACTGACCTAGGAGTCACAGCCAAGGAGCATAACGCCATGCAGCAGAGATGCAGTTGCGCACGCGGTAGTGAGCTGTAGTCTACGACGAATAGGCACCGTTTCAATTAACGCAAGACACCTATCGGCAAAAAATCGTAAAACCACTGTTGCAGCAACGGCTACTATCCCGATGGATGCTCACAACCTACAAATTCCCAATTGTATCGACAATCAGCTGGTCGTAGGCTCTATGCAGTCAACCGTAACTGAACGTCAATCCTTGCCAACCGTGGGTCTGGCTGTAAATGACATTCACAGTCCACATGGATTTTTACGTCCACATATTTGTTCAACAAGTGACTCTGTTTTCATGTTAGTCACACATCTGTGACTGGTTATGAGGTGTTAAACGAACGCGAGTTGTAATTTGTATCCTCTGGCGATTCCAACGTAATAGTCGAAAGGGACTCACTGTTTCAAATTCAACAAAACGATATTTCTTACTGTGGCGGTCAGTGTTCAGCAAAGATTTCTCATAATTAGATGCGAGACAGCAACCGAACGTACATGGAACGTGCAAGGATTCGCACCATTTTCCTACTGAATACGGGAAGTTACGGGAACGGAAAAAAGCATACATTACAGTCTAAACGTGGGGCATCAATGCATGCCAGTTACCGATTGCGTTGGAAACGTTCGCGTCGAATGTGCGAAGTACACAGCGGAATCACAAACACTGGATATTTAATTCATCAATCAAGGTAGCCTGTCAGCGGAGCGTACTGAAACCAGCACAGTGAAAAAACCACCTACAATCACTACGTTCACCAACTTTCCATCTTGGGGTTGTACCACGGATTGGAAGTACGGGAACCACTGTCAATGTGCCGGGATTGACAGAAGTTGTCATTGTACCCCAGTTGACGACACTGAGAGCAACGGTGGAGTGAGAGGACAGTCACGATGAAAGTACGGGGCGCCGTAATACTTGCACGAGGATGGGGATGTTTTTTGGCGTATAAACAGAGCATGCAAGCCAATTCCTGTGGGATGTGAACCATGGCCATGATGTCGTGAGGGATGTGAGTTCGCGTACCATTGTCCGAAATGTGTGTGAACGAGTCGGAACGTACTGAGTGTACGGCACCAGTGCCGTGTTGGGTCACTGCAGCGTCGTGCATGAGGATGAGTAGATGATGACACACTTCAAAGCATCTGAAACGTCGTCGTGGGATCTTGCTCGGCCTTGTTCAGTGAGCGAGTACGGATGTTTGTGTCTTTCAGAGAGTGAAGATTGCAGACGAACACCAGACATTTAAACTGATCCTCGGTAAGCGAACCAAGTTTGAAACGCTGACACTCATGATTGACCACACCGGCACAGATAATGTAGTCGTCGTCGTCGTCGTCGTCGCCGTCATCTGAACTGTCCAGTTTCAAACAGTGGTACTTTGTGTTGAATAGGGAAGACTGTATACCGAAGACGGACCGCATCGTCTCAACCGCTTCTTCAAAAAAATTGTCGCGTGGGTTCTTTGGGAGGATAAGTTGACATACTTCTCGTGCTCAACAGTACCGAGTTTGTGTAGGAGGAGGTGGAATTTCTACGGTTCGTCCTGTGTACCGAAATCGACACTGAACAGGTCCTCGTACCGTCTGAACCAGACATCAAACGTCAAGCCAGCCTGGACATCGTAATGAAACTCGGTGTTGCCGCTTGCGACAGCGTCAACTGATTGCTTCCCACCGGCCGACGCCTTGGACTCGCTTCAGCACCTTAGGATGAACGATAGCAATTCAGACCGCGTCGCTTTGTCGACCGCGAGCGACTTAACAACTGGTCTACAAAAGTGTCCGAAAATGACAAGCCAGTCTAGAATATAAGCAGAACACCTCACAGTAAATACGCAAGGACCACATTTGGGTGTTTTCAACGATTATCGCATGAAGAATCTTGCGAAACAGTGGTGGGAAAATTCCGAAAAGGGTATCACCAAAGCCGACAAATGCCGTTCACGATCATATGGGTAGCTCGGTGGAAAAAAAATCCGACTTCAGCTGCGGTTAGACGACTGCAGAAAAAAGTGGACCAACGTACTGGGATGATCCGTGAGGTGTAGCCAAAAAAACTGGCTTCAGAAAAACTAAAAATGCTGTGAATAACATCAGCAAACGGGATATTTCGTTACGCGAAGGCCGCGATGTGATAGTATTGCTATCTATTGCAGCCCGTGATATAGGCATGCACCCGCGCCCTCTGAGCCAGGGATGCTATAAACAAAATTGAAAACGTAACCTGTGTAAGTCAACTCAGACATACCGCACGCCCACCTGGCAGAAACCAGATTACAAAGGCAAACCAGTTCGGATGCCACCCTGGAATACGATAGCAAGGGGAAAGGCGAATATCAACCTAACGATGATCACGCTCAGACCGTACACGAACCACTAAAATTCACTTATTCAAAAGCGTTATATGGTTCGCACTGTCCAGAATAACCTAGTAACATCGTGAAAATGGACCAGAATTTCTGAAAGTGGACGATATCGCCCACGTGGATGATAACAGGAAAGTGAAATAGAAGGAAGTTTATTTGCGTCCGTTCATGACTGGCAAGAACCTGGCCAGAAAGTACTGTGGTTCGAGTCGCTGCTCACTAAATGGAACAAGCCAGCAGGAAAGTATGTTTGAAAAGATGGAAGCAGATAATAAGAAGGCCATAAACATTGTGGGTACAGGCACACTACTGGCTACGGTATACTGCCAACTCGGATACCGTTTATAGTGGTTACGAGGCCCTCAATCTGGTAGGCGACATATGCTCATTTTGTTCAACGGAATAATCTTGATTTTTGGTGACCAATTCGTTGTTTGACCGCTAAGCAGTTTTATCCGACCGTCGTCAGTCACAGTATGGGATACTCGACAAAGTAAACTTTCAACCGGTAGACGTGGGTGTGGGACGCAACTCTCGCAGACTGTGCACCCTGGTGAGTTGACCATCTGATGGTGTGTTCCGAGCTTTCCGAAGTACACACTGGTGAGTAGCCGCCTTCTTCACGCAGTCATCCCATGTGATATGCACCAGTCGACGAAGACGACAATGGCAATACAAAACAAGTTTTTTTACACTTTAGTCACGAACAGGCCAACACTCAACACTCAAGAATTATAGACCCCTTCTTTCAGTGATAACTGAATGTCAATTGGACTCCACAAAAAATGTTAGCAAAGGTAGCACGCGCTTTTGATATACTCACTGTCATCGGGCCGGACCGGACCGGTTAGTTACGCAGCAGGGTCGGCATGTTTTCAACAAACGGGGCCAGATAAGTCAACACTTGAAGTTGGTCAACTCGATACCGAGAACAGCAAGTTTGGCTCCCCGAGCACCAGTTTCAGAATACTGATCGTGACAAAGTCCAACGCGACGAGATAGAATATACACACCCCACAACCACTACGAATGATGAACGTCACAAAATTCCCTCCGTGCTCCCATTGAGAACATGACCACTTAATAGACTCGCGTACATCTGTGGAACTCATGTGTGAATGACACAAGTTCATAAAAGGACAACAGAAACCGAATCAAAGACAGTCTTTAGGTCCACAAAAATCACAATTATCGGCTGCCTGTAGGAAAGCTTATGCTCCAAAAACCGTCACAGGGTGAAACTGTGGCAAATTCCTCCTCGAACCAAATTGAATCCTATGTTCTTCACGTACCGGACTTTCTCTGAATTCGGTGAACTGATGTAAAATAAGACCAGCATGGAGCTTGGGTGTTATGGGCACTGGATTGATAAATGTGTGACTGACAGAGAAATTGGATGTCCTTACTGAAAACGAGAATACCTACTGATAAGCACCAATAACGAGGCACCTCTTCAGTTCCACAAACCGCTTTCGACAGGTAGGATACCAACCGTTCTCCATCATCCTTGAAAGGAGATAGATCTGTTTTATGAACCATGTAACGCCTCAGCAACTTAACAGAGAGAAGTGACGCAGAGCGATCAAAATTTCTGAATTTGAAACGTCTTCTGAGAGATTTTCGCTCTAGCATCCAGATGCTTCTAATACCCACGTAGCTTTTTACAGAACCATACTAATATTCAGCAGCCAACGTTCCGAATTTCGTATGTGCGTACTGCATTTCGGATGAGATGGACAGTGGCATTACGTTCGGGGGACTATAGGGTAGCTTAGGAGCCGCCGACGTAACCAACCAGGAAACAAACGAGCATGCTTCAACACATGCGAAACGGAATGAGAGAAGACAACAATCCTAGATGAAGAGAAGATAGAATAGAAAAAGTTACAAACCATACTAGGTAGGTGGTGGGTGACATGATTTGGGTGAACGCAGTCGACCGAAGATGGCTGTTCGACATCGACCATGATCATAAGGACCTTAACTGAAAATAACAAAATGTCACTTCATCGTCTTTTCCAGTCATCGTGGCTGTGGCCAGCGTTCACTGGCAGCTGGAAGCAAACTGTATCAACCCAAACCAATGTAATGTTAAGAAGTCACACTAGTTGTCCTAAACGCCGTGCCACAAGCTTACGCGACCAATGGCCTAGTGAATAAGAGCCTGGCTAGCAGCACCGATATATCCGATTAGATTCTCATTCAGAACAAACCAACATCATGAAATTAGGTCAGAAAGAAGCCGATCGTGAACAGTATCATGTTACAACCTCCCACAGCAAATCAGATAGCTCTCCAACGTCACGAAAATGCAGTTTAACTGGGTGAAACAAAATATCTCGATCGAAAACCACCAAAGGTTAGAGAAGTGAAACAGTCACTGTTACAAAATTTGACGGGGTGAAACGAACCCCAGTTGGAAATTATTAATGAGCAACTGAGTCAGCTCATTAGTCGCGTGGATATCCAAATTATTTGTGGTTTATTTTACAGGCGTTCCATAACACGTATGGTGACTAAATGGTAAAATTCTCCGCACAGTCACTCGTTAAGGTAGACTGGTCGCAAAGTGTGTACAAATTGCTGGAAATCTTTGGCGGTATCTTGCCTCAGTTAGTTCCTCTTAGATGATCCAAATCATTGACTAAATTGAAAAACCGCTGTGTGTCGGCGTGGGTCAACTGAGTAATTTACTTCGCTGGAGGTACTAGAAGACATGCATCTTCGACCAACTTGACGTTTAAGCAAACAGCCTGGGCCAAGAAAAAGTCCGTAGGACACCGACTCGCTTACCACGACCACCGTTCCAACAGTTCTTGGAGAAACTGGAAGCTAAAAATTCTCTAGTTTCCAAGTCATTTTAGGGAACGCCACTTTGGCTAAAACAATTGGCTGATTTTAAAAAAATGCCTAATAACAGTAAAGAAAAATGAAACTTCGGAAACTTGCTAATGGTCAAAATGCACAGTGTGTGACCGGTTAACTGACCCAGAACATCGGTACTCAGTAAATAGAAGTTCACCTCTCTCGAGTTATAAACACTCGAATATGACGGGTTTAATTATACGACATCGTAAATGTATGGTCGCAGTGTTTGATCAAAAGCATAGTCCTCAACAACAGTTGATGATTGCCTACCACACCGCCACGGTAAGAAGAATTGGCCAATTAGTCCAACTTCTAACCGGTATTTAAGCCTAGGCAACAAACACCACGATGTTCAGGCCTTACAGACGAAGCAACAGGTTGCACATCGGACAACTTCCTTGTGAACTTCAAAGCTTTGCTTCATTAACTGTACTGACCGCAGTGACAATCCAGGCAGACAGTAGCCACAGTCGGAACGTTATGCCCTACCACCACGCCCTTTCCGCCAGAGTAACTAACCAGATTGGATGAGTGGCGAGAACCTCAACCACGGAAGCGAACAGAATATACAATTTTTACCTCATTAGGAGCTGTTTATATCTCCTCCACCATATCTCCCACTTAGTACTAAGTGCTCATGCTAACGAACTTGGGTCTCGGAGGAGTGAATCCCGTGGTAGACGATGAGTTGGTAAAAATGACAATCACTCATATATATGCATTGTCAGGAGTCGAGAGAACAGAATTGCAAGATATTCACTTACAAATACCCACTTTTTAACCTCCTTGCTGCTTATCTGCCTTCACCACTCAGTGAGTCCGAGTGGATGTGAACATTGACAAGTAAACTCTTAATGCACACAATATTCACAAGATTTGTTGGTCACGTCTTGCAGTCGTAGAGTAACATTTAATCAATTGTATTACGATAAACTTCCTGAATTTGAATAAAACCGTCCTAGTTCAAGATACACGAACTTAATACTTATTTCTCACCTCCCTGCCATCTATAGTAGTCCTCCGAACAAACGACCAAATCAGCAGTCCCAAGAATTTTACTGAGACTAACACACGTTTCTGTCACTGTCTACCAAACTGCGCGAATACTATGCAAATCTGGTCATTTCAGACATCCAATTACCTGGGATTAGCTTCCATATTAGAAGACAATGCAAGGTAAGAAAACTTGGTAAAGCACAAACAGTTGAATTTCAATCACTTCGTGGTTCAAACGACCTGACGAGGTTAAGAGCGTGTCATTTACGTGTCTTAAGAAGCTTATGATATGGAGTCTACAACACGTGGATGAAGGGGCAGACTGTCTGTTTCATGATAATAGACCACCACCTCGTAGAGAAATACTTGGCTATGCAACAAAAACACCCCAAAAATACACATGAAAATTTACGTTTCCGGCTGATACACCGTAAATCTATCAAGTGATTCGCAAAGCCACATGTGGGTTAGATGCTGCGTGCCCCTTAAATTTGAACTGCGGTAATCTACGTTCGGGCCTGAGAATTAGCATTCCAACTGTAACATTAAGAAACATATTCTTAGGCCAACAGTTGGGAACAGCATCAAAATTGAAATTACCTCGACAGTCCCCTAAAGCGTAATTCCGTAATGACAGCAATAATAAGTCAGGCCAGTGAATTCGTATTCCGGAGAAGAGAGCTCGACCCAGTAAATAAGTATAACAAGTACACAAAAGTCATACAAATCACACGTATTGCGAAGTGAATACACGTACCGTATCCGTCAGAATATATGCTTTCCGCGTCTCAACCAACATTTCATAAGCGCCGATTAGGTAAACACCAGGTGTGCGTACCAACCACTTTTCACCAAAGACGCGCGAGTTCCCGTTACGATCGATGCAATCCCTCGTAGCCTTCAAACACAAAGCACTATTGATTTCGATAATTTGTGCTTCTTCTGGTCCAACGATTGTTACTTCTTTTCTAGGATAATACGTAGCTTTTAAAGGAATTTTGGAAGATAGTCAGTATGTTCGTAATGGTTAACTGAATAAAACTGTTGTCTTCACAAGTTCTCGTAGCTCAAAAGCAGCAAAATAGGGCACCGCTAAATATTTTACCTGTACAGGATGAAAATGTAATGTGAATTAATCAAATGAACCTGAATCACTAAAAGAACCACAAGCCTGAAAGCCTTCAAATGAACAATCCGAAAAGCCATGTTCCATAAGTGTTAAAGAACAATTACCAAGTAAGTCTGCACAAAAAACAGCGCGTGCAGACTTGCATTTCGTGGGAAGCAATAAACAGACATCCAACACACAAACAACTGACGACACTTCAAAATATTGTTCAGCACACCTGAAACGATTACTGGACGTGTGCACTGCGCTGACCAAGAAGGCGATAACAATCAGAGCTTCGGTATCTCCAGGTTAAACTACCTCAAGAGTCAGAACAGCAGTCACACGAAAAACAGCTGCCTCATCAAATTCACACCGTGATGCAGTTCTACGAATGCGGCGTACATTTTATAACTGTAGGCATGCTGTTATCCTACTACATAATGATGTCCAAAATGACAGGAATAAACAGAGAGCGCTTCGATCGCCAAACAGTTAGCTACAACAGTTGGTGTGTAAACTGAAAACGCTAGAAAACTCAGTCGCCCAAAAACGTGAAGACGTGGAATACTGTTTATGAAACCAAACGGAAATCGGGTACCAGTGAAATTTTTACTGTGCTCGCACGCTAGACTAACAACTCACCGTCAAGAGAGTTGGATTATTGGATAAATGGTCTTGAGCGGCCCTGCGAAAACCCAACCCCATGTTGTTTCACATATAAAGCTGCCGAATTAGTCTATAAAAGCATAGTCTCCCGAATCAAGGTCATTCTATGGTACAAGAGACTGAGTGAAAAAACCTCAACCACCGGTAGGCAGTGGTGTCCGATTTCCCCCTTCCTGATCAGTTTTGTCATGGACGACATTCTGGAGGGTGCGCTTCGTGAATCCAGTGGGCTTGGTGTTGAGCTTCTCCCTGGCGCTAGATTGACCGACCTGGAGTACGCAAACGACATTGTCCTACTTAGCCCCTCTGCCGAAGACATGCAGACCATGCTGAACAAGGTGAGTGACCGGGCTGGTTTTTATGGAATGCGCTTCGCACCTTCAAAGTGCAAAGTGCTGCTTCAAGACTGGGGCATTTCCACCCCTACTTTCTTCATTGCAGGTAATCCGCTTGAGACTGTGGACACTTTCACATACTTAGGTAGCACTATCTCGTCAGCCTGTAATATTGCTGATGAGATATCAGCGAGGATAGCAAAG
>QNGE01001560.1:98722-129520 GCA_008508345.1 Paragonimus westermani
TCAATGGCGTACCTGTATCCATACCATTTCTAGTTCTTCCATTTAGTCTTCTTCAATCTTTTTTGTCCTTCGTAGTACTCTTTCCTTTTAGGATATTCCACGTCACTGTTGAGGTGAGCGGCGGCCCGAGCCACAGTACCTTTTGGTCAGGCTCATGGCTGTTTTGATGATGATGATGATGGTAGGCATACACGTGTCTCCATCTGATACTGCTTTTTAAAGGGAATACGAGTGGCAAGCATTGCTCTCGCAATATCCGCACTCCATAACAAGTATATTAGCACGTTGTCCCAGAGAGCACTTGAAAATCTGGATCCCCATGTGTTTCACACCACTGAAAGGCGGACTAACAAGACCAATACGACTGAGATCCCCAAATGAGACACAAAACAAAGCAAATTTAAATGTTTACGTTCATGTATAGGCCTAAGAATGAATCATACCCATGTCACAGTACGCAGCACAGTGGTGTAAAGGCTAGCAAGCGTCCTTCATTTAAGCATTGGAAAAAGGTCGGTCCGGGATAAAGATAAGCACGATTCAAGGCTGTAAGTACAGCCGGATTGAGGGGGCAACAAAAGCTACCACGGTCCATTTGGAAAACTAGGTTCTTTGGAAAGACGCCAAAATATGAACTCCCAAAACCTAGCATGCGTTGGCGACCAGTAATCTAATAAATACTCAGCGATCCAATGACAGGCACGAATGCAAGGATAGGGGGTCCATTTTTTGATTAATTCAGTTTTCGTCGGATTGCATGTAAACACTAACTTCATGGAAAGAAAATCATAGAGAAAGTTGTGTGGCCACACCTCATTAAGGCCAAGACGCAGTGGGGATATTTCACTCTAGAGAATACAGTAATGATCCAAGTACCCAGCCTTGATACGCCTCCACAAGGACAGATGTCGAAAAGAAGTCAGGGTAAGCTTTAACCCCAAAAGTTCACCTATCTAGAACAGTAGAAAGACAGCAGTGATCACTATTGTGAACAACATACGTTTGCAGTTCACTTGAAAACAGATTGCGAGGAAGGATAAAAAGCACCGGAAATAGGACCGTGGCTCCCGACCTCAGTCGGGAATGTTCGAAAAAAGAAAGACGTTAGTCGCACATAATCAGACGGGTGCTGAGTTACAGATATTGGGTTACTAGCAAGATACCTCGACACCACGCAAATGAGTGAACGTTCTAATCGTTATAGTAATCGGCCTACATATGGCAGACCAGTGGCCACCATCTGAATTATAAATGGAAAGTAAATGAACTCTCAGCATTCAATCGGAATAGCATCCGCAGAGTCAGCTTACAGACCTCATCAGAAGGATTTGCGAGCATATGATGCCCTAATAATATCAGGCGGATTTCATGTGAACCTACTGAGACGAAGAAGAGTGGAAGCCGCACATTACTTACCAGGAATTCTCTACAGAATGGATTGCTGAAATATGAGGTGGTAGCAGGAAGCAGATGTCAGTGCAAACGGCGATCGCCAATACGTCGAAGTAATGGCCCCTAAATGAAACACCAAGGAGAGGAGATCGACAAATAATAGACAAAACGGTATATGGCTGCGTATTTTATTCAAACAATGAAGCAGTATTTTTACCTGGACCTTCGAACAACCACTCCTCGCCAGCAACGTGTCTCACTGATTCAGCATCAAGAAACTCCACAACAGCTCTCAGCCTCAGTGCACAATTTGCGGCTACAACAGGCAGGTCTTTTATTGTGTCAATAAGTTGTTCCCCCGGGTAAAGTGCAAACGGATCTTGATGGAACCTATACTCTTCATCGCCCAGGTTTATTTTCACTTGGCCGGATTTGTCAATCATGGGAGCCCCAGAGTCATCCCTCATAACGGGATTTTTGATAATACAGTACGTCATCCTTGTGACAGTAACCATCCGCGACGGACCGAAAACAAGTCTGTAGGGCAAATAAAAGTATAGAGGACGACAAACCTCTCATCTTGCAGACAGACATACGTTATGGGTCCCAGAACTAACCGTGTTACATGTGTATTTAAATTAGTGATGTGAATGTATTCATAAGGCGCGATACGCACCACAGCGTCGACACTCTTGTCCTCCACCATTCTTGCGACTCAATACCGAACAGTCTTGCCGTTTCAAGGGCACAGAAGAACGCCGCGGTAGTATGAACAAACAAAATCGGGTGAAAGTTCCTCGGAATTAAAGAACTCAGTGAAGAACTTTCGAACAGTTCTGGTTCTATATAGTCGATGATTCCACTCCGGACCTATTAGCAGATAGCTTGTGAGTTCACCGCATGAATTCAACGACTTCAACGATTGGCAAATGGGCTCAAGGTTGTAGGCCAAAATTACCCGGATCCAGTCAGTTTGTCGGTTTTGATGTCCCGCGGTTTTCTGTTGAACTGAAAGGCAATCGCTGATAACGGAGTGTACCACCGCACTTGAGGGGTACAAAAAGAACCCGAAACGGAGTAAAATGCCATTCTAACAGGAGAGAGTAAAAAACATTATAACAATTGCTTAAAATGGTGAGAAACTAATATCACATCGAAACAGTCCACAAAAGAGCATATAGCAACCTCCGATGGTATATCGTTCCAACGGTTGAGAATCTCACAAAAGAAGAATAGTTGCCTAAGGGAAATCATGGGTCCAGGCTTACAGTGCCTTCCACGATGAGAGCTCCTCGGTTCATGCGTGTTGTAGCGTTCTGTACAGCACTTCATACTTTATAATTTTTATTGTCCGCTATTTCCGCACTTATCTAACTCACTTGTGCAGTCCGTAGTAATTGATATATTCGACCCCATGCCAAATGAGTCCCTATTCGATCAACTCAAAGCTGCTGTTTTAAAGCGTACTACGGCATCTGATGACGTCAAGCTCCTGCAATTACTCTCCGGTGTTGAGTTGGGTGATCGCACCCCTTCTCGGTTGTTCTGCCACGTGAGATCCCTGGTAGAAGACAACAGTATAGATGATTCCATCCTCAGGCAACTGTGGGCCAAATGCCTCCCGATCAACACTTCGGTCATTTTGTCAGTACAGGACCCCGACACCCCATTAGAAAAGTTAGCAGAGACGACGGACAAGGCCCACGAGTGTTTTCCCAAGCGTTCCATCAACAATGTGCAAGCCCCTTCTCCTCATGCCGATGCACAAAAAGAAATGCTTGATAATCTCCAACGGTAGGTGTCTCAGCTAACACTCACTATGAATATCTTAGCCGGACGCCTCATGAAGGGCCGCAAGTTTTCACGCACTCGACCCCGCTCTCGCTCGTGACCTCGCATAGTGAAGCCGCAAGCTTCTGATATTTGGTACGACCACAAACGTTTCGGTAAGAATGCCCGCAAATGCGCACACCCACGTGCATATAGCAGTCCGCGCACTAAGGACAACACCCATTAGGATAACGACCCAGCCAGCCGGTAACGGCGACAGCTGCCGCTGGCTAGCACAACAGTCGCCTGTTTTACGTCCAACATGACCCCACCGGACTTCGTTTCCTTCTTGACACCAGTGCAGAGGTCAGCGTTATACCCCCAGGTAAAATTAAACGCGATCTCAAATCCGCTAAGTACATCCTACAGGCGGCCAACAGTTCTAAAATCGTGACCTACGGTCAGCATTTTTTGACGGTCGACCTTGGGCTGCGTCGAAGTTTCCCTTCGATTTTCATCATGGCCGACGTTCAGCACCCAGTTTTCGGCATTGATTTTCCAACCAAGTACAGTCTGGATGTTGACCCCAATTGCCGGAAACTCGTTGACAGAACCACTACTTTGTGTGTTCACCTCTAATGGACGTCGAACGGCTTTACGGGAAGCCGACCAGAAAAACGGTTTTGCTGAAACACTTTCCAAGACTCTACCAACCTACACCTAATACTACGACTCCAAAACATGATGTTTCACATCATATCATCACCAACGGACCACCCAAATTCGCACGTCCACATCGACTGCCTCCTGAAAAACTGAAGATCGCCAAAGCAAAATTTGTGGAAGTGCTACGTCTAAGAGTCATCCGTCCGTCAAAAAGCCCGTGGTCATCTCCTTTGCACATGGTCCCAAAGAAGACTGTAGGAGACTGGAGACCATGCGGTGACTATCGAGCACTGAACAGAGCCACCGTGCCGGACCGTTATCCGATTCCGCATATTCATGACTTTTCCATTGGCTTTTTCGGGAAAGAGATCCTTTCCAGAATAGACCTAATCAAGGCGTACCATCAAATTCTTGTGGCTCACGAGGACATCGCTAAAACAGCGATCACAACCCCGTTGGGCTCATCCGAATTTGTTCGTATGTCTGCTGGCCTCCGCAACGCTGCCCAAACATTTCAACGTTTCATAAACCACCTTTCACGCGGTCTAGACTTTAGGTTCGTGTACATTGACGACATACTTGCTGCTAGCAACAACGCGTAGGAACAAATATCTCACCTGACGTCTGTCTATGAACGTTTGGATCACCATGGCGTCACCATCAACACAGCCAAATGCGTCTTCGGTGCTTCCTCCATCGACTTTCTCGGTCATCGCATCGACAAAGGCGGTATCAGGCCACTGCCGGAGAAAGCCAACGCAATTTCGGATTACCCATTGCCTCAGTCTATCAAGAGTCTCCGTCGATTTTTTGGGATTGTTAATTATTATTGTCACTTTATCCCCAATTGCTCTGACACAGAAACCCCTGACTGATTTGCTGCAGAATAGCCCCAAAAAGTTCGTCCTTACCCCCAGAGGCCATCATTGCTTTCAACTTCGTCAATCATGCTCTGGCTAGCGCCACATCCCTCTGCTATCTCAGTACTGACGAACGTGTACGCTTGATTTTAAAGACCGACACATCTCAGTCCGCTGTCGGCGTCATTTTACAACAAGTCGTTGGCAATGAAGTCCGACCACTCTCCTTTTTCTCCTGGAAGCTGCAGCCTGTCCATACGAGGTACGGTAACTTCGGCAGAGAATTTTTGGTTATCTACCTCACCGTTAAACATTTTCGACACGTGTTAGAAGGACGCCAGTTTACCATCCTCACTGATCACAAACCGTTAACACACGCCAGCAACACTGCGCCAGACAGGTACTACCTGAGAGAGACGTGCCACTGAGACTTACCCTCACAGTTCACGACGGACATCTGTTACATTGATGGTCCAAGCAACCTGCTCGCAGATGATCTATCTCGTGTGCATGTCCATCAGTTACCGGCATCTTTTATCGACCTAGAGGTCATGGCGGCGGCCGAACAAAACGATACTGAATTTACTTAATTGCTTTCACACCCATCTCCAAAATTCATTCAACTGCCCCCACCCTGTATTGAGAACCTAAAATTTACTGTGACATCTCGATCGGTTAACCCCGATCTTATGTCTCCTCTAATTAACGGCAAAAATGTTTTGATCATTTTCACTCTGTCTCCCATCCCAGCATCCACGTTACCGCCAAACGTATTACTGACCGTTTCATCTGGCCGAACATGCGCAAGGACCCACTCGATTGAGCCAAACATTGTCTGTCTTGTCAACGAAGTAAGGTACACCAGCACACTATCACCACACCTGGCACTTTCAGTGTACCAGACGCCCGTTTCAAACACGTTCACGTTGACATAGTAGGTCCACTTCCACCCTCGAATGGCTTCACGTATTTGCTGACTTGCATCGATCGTTTCACACGCTCGCCACAAGCAACGCCAGCCACAAGCAACGCCCATACGCGACATCTCAGCCGAGAATATAGTACGGACATTTCTGGAAGCCTGAGTAACCTCCATCAGCGTGCCTGCTTCTGTCACTACTGATCGTGGTTCTCAGTTCACACCCACGCCGTTCCTCGACCTGCAGCATTTATTTGACTGCAAGCATTTCCGAACAACCGCCTATCACCCAGCGTCAAACGGCCTAGTGGAACGTTTCCATCGTCAAATTGAAGCTGCCATCATTGCTACGAAATCTGGCCCGAACTGGTCAGAAAAATTACCACTCATTTTCTTGGCATCCGTAACACCGTCAAAGAAGACGTCGGCTGCATCCCGGCTGAACTCGCCTTCGACATTACTTCACGCATATCAAGTGAAATATTTGCACACGCTAGAACCACTGGCGAGATAGACCCAACTTCATACGTCACAAGTCCAAAACTATGATCGAGCGAGTCAAAGCCAACCCCAACGAGGACCACCCCGAGTCAGACTTAAGTGCACGAAGACTTGCGCACTTGCCCCTTCGTTTGTTTTCACAGCGGACGCACAAAAGAATTCCCTCCAGCCAGCTTATGACGGCCCGTTTGGAGTGCTCAAATGCAAAGTTAAGTACTTCATCATCAGCCGTAACGACATTAGCGATTTAGTAAGCGTTGACCGTTTAAGAGTGACCTATGTGGACCCTAAAGACTTGCGTCCTCCTCTTATGGCTGTGACTACTTGTTCCTTCCATCCAGGTCTTCCGACCTAATCCATCCCACACACACCACAAACACATTCAGACATCAATACTCCCGCTAAGGACGTGCAATTTTTCATCCACTCCATCACAAACACGTTGCGGACGACCGCACAAACCACCTGTCCGTTTCGCAGACGATTTAAAGATGTAGCGTTTTGTAGACTATTCTCTACTTCATATTTTTTTTTATTGATATTCATGCCTTTTCATCTTCTTCAACCTCACATGTACACATGGTGTTTGAACGAGGTTAATCGATCCGCAGAATAATCAATAATTTTCAAAAATTACACTCCCGAGTTCGCGAGTTCTGCTTTCTGTTCACGTTCAGGATCGGTGACGTACAAACCTCTGGAATAGTTATAATTCAGCGCAATCAACCGTTTAGCTCGGCAAATTTATTTTTTATCTGTCGTTGGAATTATTCCGGTCGTGACATCGAGACTATCTGGGGGGACGCACCACAAGTAATATCAGGTGAAGTGGAACACTAAACCAACGTGCCACCACGAACTATTTTGAGTTATATGTTTCACTTTTCATCATATTTCGACTTTCTATTCACACCTGAGTTTCCATTCGACTTTCTATTCACACCTGAGTTTCCATATACTGTTTAGATGCACTGCATTAATCGGTGAACCCACTTAGTTTTTTCCGAACTGCGTTTCTATCCACTTTGTTATCATCAGCAATGTTTGACGACACTGCGGACAGTGACATTAAAACCGAACACAGCGTTGCTCTAAAACTATTTGAGTACAGCGCCCGAAACCCTCGATTGTGGTTCCGTCAGATTGNAGCGCCCGAAACCCTCGATTGTGGTTCCGTCAGATTGAGGCCGTTTGTACCACCAGGCGGATAACATCGGAGAAAATAAGATTCTCTCAAGTGGTACAATCACTTCCTTTTGATGTCGCAGCTGAAGTGGAAGACCTATTGGACTCAATCCCAGCTGATTTCCCCTATCCCACTGGGAAGTCAGAAGCACAACTCCTACATGATTTGTTCAACTCATTTGAGTTGGGTGATCGGTCTCCATCTCAACCGCTGCGATATATAAGAGGTCTTTTGGGCTTGACGATGCCATTTTAAAACAGTTATGGGCCAAAAAACTGTCATCCGCGGTACAGCACATTTTGGCTACCATGGACGAAGAGAGCTCACTCGACAACTTAGCAGCCCTTGCGGACAAAGTAGCAGAGAATTTCCCTTCACAGCCAGTATGCACCACGACCATAACCGTACCCAAGTCACCCCCTTCAGTCGCGACAGCTGATGATAGCCTAAACTTTTGATGGAGAAAATGTGCCACCGTATGGACAATATGGCTATGCAGATTAACGATCAGAAGAAGCAACCACCAAAAAGCCGCACACGATCTAACTCTTGCACTCGACCAAGGTGGTGCTGGTACCACCTTGACTTTTGGGACGAAGCAAAGAAGTGCAACCCGCCGTGCACATTCCGGACTCCCCACGCGTCACCATCAAACCGGCAGGCCAGCCAGTAACGGCGACGACTGTTGCTGGCCAAGCAGGTAATAGTCGTATATTTTTCATCAGGGACCGGTCGACCGGCTCGCGGTTTCTTATCGATACCGCAGCCGAGCTCAGCGTCATTCCTCCGCAACCAAATGATCGTCTCCAGTCAAGTCAGTACACCTTGCATATCGCGGATCAAAGTCACATCAAAACTTTCGGGGAATGTTTACTCACTGGTCTCCGGCGATGTTTTCGTCGGATATTCCTGCGTGCCGACGTCCAACTGCCACTCATCTGTGCCGAATTCCTGACACACAGTTTAACCTTTCAATTGATGTCAAGAGGTGTAAGCTAACTAACAACACCATCGCCTGCACGGTAAATGGTTTTCAATCGACGATAGCGTCAATTGGCTTATGACCCGCTCCTCCACCAACACCGTCTTTTGCAGCACTGTTGAAGGATTTTCCTCAGTTAACTCGGCAGGCTCACATACCGAGACGGTTAAGCACAGTGTGGAACATCACATTACAACACGCGGTCCTCCGGTTTTCGCCCTTCCACGCCGTTTACGTCCAGATAAACTCAAAATAGCCAAGGCTGAATTCGAACATATGCTTCAGTTGGGCATAATTCGACCTTCGAACAGCTCTTGGGCAACACCACTATACATGGTACCTAAAAGTCTCCGGGTGATTGACAACGTTGTGTTGATTACCGTGCGTTGATTACCGCGCATTTCGAAAAAGGCAAATGATTACTGTGTGAATAATTTATTTGAAGTTTCCCTTGTAATTGTTATCGGTGATACTATTATTCTATATAATCTGATCACATTCCACTTACGTCCAAGTCTAACCGAAATTATAATTGTATTTTCTAAACATGGTGACCAAAATCACTCGTCATACAAGATCCGCTGGTGCCAAAGCCACAATATCGAGCTCTAAAGTCGACGTTAATCGTTTTAAAGGCAAAGGTTCTAGGTCCGGAACTTATGTAGGCCCTCCTAAGGTTACTGCCGTTAAAAGGGGTGAAGATAACTTGATGGTTGCCACTCCTCAGACTAAAAACTGTTCTCCTCCTGTAGATAGTGTATTGGCGGATTTATTTGTCAAGATTTCTAAGCTAGAAGCAGAGCTCGCCCAATTAAGGACGTCATACTACACTTGATTCCCTAAAATAGAATCTGGTCTCTGTCGTACATTTTTAAATTGCCCGAAAGTCCCAAGATAAATAACATTCGGAGTGCTAGTGTGTTCATCAACACATTGGTAACAGAAATCACAAAACGGATGCGTTGCTCAAACAATGCCATCGTATTCAATGTGCCAGATAGGCTGCACCTAGAAAGCATTAAAAAGATACACTCGAAGGTTACTGGAATAAGCCAAACATCATATACCTGCATCCGTCTTTGAAAGAAGACACAACAGTTCTGCTGTCTGCTATTATTCAAATTCCACAGCGAGGCAAATGCAACACAGTTCGTACAGAACCAGGACCTTATTAAGTCTAAAACCTCGCTCAAATTGTTGAAAATTATGGAGGACAGAACGCCCCTTGAAGGAGAATGTCAAAAACTCTTACAGGGCGAAACCTCCGTCTCCGTCTCTAACCATGTCATCCAGGATGCATCGAAACAGAGTACAACGATATCCAAAGATGACAATCTGGGTTCCAGAGATCGCGCAGTATCGCTTTGTTGTACTACTCCCGAATGCACCAACGACCCTACCGACAATGCTAACTCCATCGAAGAGAACAACTTCGCTGACATAATTGATATAACAGTAGATCTTGACAGTTCCAACAGCGTGCTGAGCATTGGGGGTACCTCGGTCGAGAAATCAACCGGCAAAAGTGGGCACATGAGCGACTCTGTCCATATAGAAATCAATGGACTGTCTAGTCCGCAACCTATCTGCGCGGAAACCGAACCAAACCAGACAGGACACCGCGAACCTATTAATAAAAAACACGTTGCTGTCTCAATTTCGAACCATTCCCGTAGGAAACCACAAACCGACCACCAATGGGGCGCCCGTGATAACAAACACTCTCCAAATCACTACCCTATGGGTCGCCAGAGGCTTCCTCCTGTGCATCATAAGGGAATAAACGAGCAAGAAAACGCAAACCCGTATATAGCGATCAAAAAGACGCATCTCCTACCATCCCCCGACTACAGGCCTCTGCCTAGTTATCGCAGTATCTCGCGTGACGCATCTATTCATGCAAGACTAAACCGGAGCTCTTCTGAAGTTGTTCATCCTGTGTTCAACACCCCATTCAATACGAATAGACCCTACACTTCGAATGCTCACTTAAACGCAACCCGCGATATCTTCATTGACAACGAGCAAACGGGCATGACCAATTCACCTCAGCCTTACGCATTTTAGATGGACACATACCTTTCAAACCTCCCCTGCTAGCTCCGTTCCTCATTGTTCCACTACCCAACCAAACCTTACCTGCACTATTCCAACACTTCCTTTCATGGACTCAAATGTAGGTGACACCCTACCATCCTCTAATGAGCTCATTACAAGGATATCAGACCAAGCGTTTTCACCAGAGTCCTTGAATCAAAAAGATGTTTTTGTTTTGGACAATTTTAAATGTATGAAAATGGTGCCGAACAAGAAAAATGCACTAAGTTTGCTGCTTTTCAATGCATATCTTTGGATTCTTTATATTCTTATATAATCCTTATACTATTCTAGTCACTGAAGCCTGGTGTACCCCTGAGACTTCTGACACACAACTAAACCTTATAGGTTATCACATGTTCCGCAGAAATCGTGGTGTAGCACGAGGTGGAGGATGTTCAATCTACCTAAGGGAGAACTATTCTGCGACCATACTCGATGAGCCATGTCTTGGTATGATAGATGATTCCTTGTGGCTGTTATTGTCAACTGGACCCTGTGAGTTACTCTTAGAATGTGTCTACAGACCACCTAACGCCACTCAGGACGACATGACGAACCTTATGAACGGAATGAATTATGTATCAACCTTGCCTTCACAGTACAAAATAATTGGCGGAGACTTCAACATGCCCAATATCTCCTGGACCTCTTTCACCGCCCACGCAACTCAAGCTGAGTTCCTTGCATGTGTCCAAGTAAACGGATGGCGCCAACATGTCTTAGCGCCTACTAGACTAGACCACACTTTCGACCTCATCTTTACCACAGGCATCTCTTCTGCCACTGTATCCGTCTTGGAACAGTTTCCAAAAAGTGATCATAACATAGTGAACTTAACATTCGACCTAAAAGCTGTTGAAGAGTCGACCGTCATGCACTACCGTCAAACTAAATTCGTGGACTGGAACGTGTTCACCACACTGCTGAGATCTCTGGAATGGAACACGTTCTTTCTTACCTCCGATCCTCGTATTGCAACCGAGACATTTAATGAACAATTCAGGTATTGCACGAACATCTTAGCCCCGCAAAAGTCAAAACACCGTAATGTGTACGGTAACGGCATGAGTCTCACTCCAAATAAGCAAGGCAAACTCAAAAGTCCTAAATCACGGTACCGAAAAACATGCGACTTCTCTCTCATCATGTAAATGCGTAAAATGTTCAATGCACTTGAATATAGAACCAAAATGCTCCGCATGAGTGAAGAAGAACCTGTGCTTAATAGCACAGATAGGAGCTCGCAGTTGCAGTCAACGAGACGAAGAAATAATGGGAGAGACCCTGCCATCTCAGTAGTGTCACTGCAGGACAAAACCACTGTAGATGACCCTCTAACAATCTGTGAGGTTTTTTAATTCATATTTTGCTGCTTCCTTCAACATCGAAGATCACATACTGTCCCCACCTCTTCCTGTAAGTACAAGTACGTTCCTAAGCCATATCCCTGTTGATGCATGGTTCATACGTTCTCAGTTAGCTATTATCAAACCTTCTCATTTACCTGGTCCTGATGGCATTTACACTGTTGCTCTAAAATACGGGGGGAAAGATATCCCTCTACTTCTGCTTAATATTTATACACTTTCTTTAACATCAGGTTCCTTCCCTCTCCAGTGGAAAAACTCTACAATTAAGCCCCGCTATAAAATTGGCTCGCGACATGAAGTCAGCAATTATCGTCCCATTAACCATACCTCAAGTTGTTCTAGGGTGTTGGAAAGGAAAATAAAATGTCGCATGGTCGAATTCTTGTTATCACGAAACCTTATAAACTACTCCCAGCATGGATTTCTCAACGAGCGTTCTTGCATGACGTGCCAGCTAGAGTCTCTTAACCATGTGACAGAATCTACTGACGCCGGTGAGGCGATTATCATTATACTGTCGGACATGGCAAAGGCTTTCGATCGTGTGCCTCATAAGAGTCTCCTGCTCAAAATAGCATCCTTTGGTATACGTAATCCACTGCTTAGCTGGTTTTCGTCATACCTCACAGGCCGCACACAAACAGTGAAAATAGGAGACAAAAGCTCAACGCCCAGACCAGTTACTAGCGGTGTGATACAAGGAAGCGTTCTGGGACCGTTACTCTTTCTCATATATATAAACGGTATATGTCAAGTTATCAAGCTTGACAAGCTAGTTCTATTCGCTGACGATATCCAACTTGTATACAGCTTCCCTCCTGGCGATCATAATGGATGTTTAGAAAATATACGGAATGACTTCAAGTCATTAGAGATTTGGTGTCAAAATTGGCTGATGGAATTTTCAGCTAATAATTCCACTATCGTTGTGCATGGTTGTCACGTACCAGGTGGCTCTATAAAGCTGGACGGTCACAGCATATTAACCGCCAACTCAGTACGTGACCTGGGAGTGCGCTACTCAAACTCATTCAACTTCGCAGAACATATATCTTTCCTAGTCGTTAAAACCAGACGGATGATAGGTTACATTAAACACTCATTCTTCCTACATGCTGCACGGTTGCACCTTTATAAACTATGCGTACGACCCCCGTTTGAGTACTGCACGTTCATATATGGCCACCTGCGCAAGTCTGATAGGCTAACTCTGGAAAGCCTCCAACGTGCATTCACGAAAAGCTTATTGGGTTATCCGTCTTATCTGAGCTACAGAGAACGCTGCCGGACGCTTGTACCCGATCTTCTCTGGTTACGGCGACTCAAGCTCAACCTTTCACTCATGTATAGTTTGGTCTATGGCAGTAGATTCACCGTCAGCTTCGCGACTAGCTTACAACACAGGTCAAAGTATTACCTCAGAAACAAGGACTTCACTTTGGCAGCTCTTAAATCTCGGAGAAAACTGCGCTCAATTTTTTTCCTAGAAAAATATTCCTACAGTTGGAACACACTCCCGTATGCAATTAGGTTCAGTAAGAATATACACCAATTCAAACAAAACTTAGAAACTTTCTTAACATTGACGAACTCCATGTCAATTTTCAAGCTCTACTTGTCTGAGGACGATATCTTCGAAAACGGACCCAACAAAATCTGACGAAAAACCACCTGTTTCGCGTGATGTTAAGTCATGCACCTCTCGAACCGATCAAAACTACCGCTTTCAAGATAGACGTTGTACTTTCAGACTTGCCAACGAACATGATAACACGTCTATAGTCAACACGTATAGGCGTCATTATACATGTCCGTTAGTAACAACCCAAACAACCTGGCACATCTTACCCCATACTTGTTGACAGCTTGTGTGTCTGAGTTGTAAACCACCATGCAAAAGCTGGACATCCTAAAATCGTTCAAAAAACTCAATCTTTTTGTCTCACGACTGCATGATAACTTCGAGCCGCAACTCTTCCTTTTCCTCCCCGGATTGACCACCCAAAAACCTCTCGGTGTTGTCAAACATTCTTCTCATTCTATATACCGTCCGTACAAAGATAATAGACATCTAAATTCGGCAATAATCGTACATTAGGAATAGCTTATAATCGATCGCCTTTTGCGTTATTCAATAGCAGCTGTTAGCATGTGGTATATATTTCATCACTCAACACAATGCTATTAACGTCACATAGGAGGTTATGTCAGAATATCACATGTTCCATTATTCGCCATAGCTCACATAGTTAGTTTCACTTTATCCCGTTTATCGCATAATTCCTCTCTCCATTCTTGGTTTCACTGATACATCCCGTGCGAGGGAACATCCCACCCCCCGGACCCTTAAAATCCCGCAGTGGTTGTGCATATCGCGGGCTCCTCAAAATTCTTAGGAATTTGAGCAAAGATTGACGTCAAGTCGAGGGGTCCATGCATTCCTCGCGAAAGTATATGCGTTCCCAACTCGCCCACATCCTGAAAAAATTTTATGCACTTTTTTCGGGATTATCTACATGGAATGATGAGCGAATTCTTCGCTAATACACCCTCTCCATCCTCCAGCCACCGTTTATTTGGCACGAATTTGAGCATCAGTCCAGCGATCACCTTGTGGAGTCCAAATCGACGTAACAACTCAATTATTTTATCGAATCGTGCAGACCTCAAGCACTATCTTCTCAGAACCATGAAGCTCGAAGTATCCTGCCTAGACTTGAATTTTCCCTCCATATAATGTCTAGTTTTGTCTGTTTTGTCGCTCTACTCACTTAGCTGACTCGTTGTACTGTTATCGAATTTGGTGTTTAATTATGTATATGCTAAAAATCCCTGCGTTGAGCATGCTCTCCTGAGTGTGTTTCTCACAAATGCGTCGAGAAATATACCATTATACTTATTATTATTACAATTGCTTAATCTCGGACAGATACCCTATACCGCATATACACGACTTTTCGTTAGGACGCGCTGGCGCTACCATATACTCTAAATTAGAACTTGTAGGCACCTATTGTTACATCCCGGTCGCGGAAGAAGATATCTCAAAGGCAGCCATTACAACACCTTTCGAACTTTTTGATTTCACAAGGATGCTCTTCGGGCTCCGTGATGCAGCTAAGACATTTCAACGATTCATGGACGAAGTATCACGCGGACTCCCTTTTTTGTATGTCCACAATGATTATTTGATCGCTAGCCGCTCAAACGAGGAACACCTTTCTCACCTTCTTGCTGTTTTCGAACGTTTCGCGCAACATGATATTAAAATCAACATCGACATGTGTGCCTCCGGAGTTAACTCATAGGATTCCCTGGGACATCGCGCAGACCAAACCGGCATCACACCTCTGCCATATGGAGTTGAGTCTGTTTCGACTTTTCCGACTCCCACTACGATGATACAACTCCGACATTTTCTCGGCATACTCAACTACTATCAACGTTTCATTCCCCATTGCGCGGACATTGGGAAACCTCTAGCTGACCCAGCCGACTCTAAACGCAAGTCAGTTGAATTGCCACCTGAATCCAAAGCAGCTTTCTCGACAGCAAAGGAAGCCCAATGTCATGCCACAAAACTGTGATTCATCCAAACGCTCGTCTCATTCTCACCACGGACGCATCAAACGCTGCCATCGGCGCAGTCCTGGAACAGCCTGTGAATGGTGAACAACAACCCCTGGCCTTTTTCTCGCGAAAGTTGCAACCAGCACAGACTAAGTACAGCACATTTGGACGTGAATTGCTGGCCATTTATTTGGCGATCCGTTATTTTCGGCATCTTTCGGAAGGTCGACATTTAGTTGTGCAAACCGACCACAAGCCTTTGACATTTGCTTTTCATGCTAAACCTGATCGGTACTCTCCGCGCAAAATCAGATATTCGGACTACATCTCCCAAAACACCACGGACATCCGACACCTACGTGGTGACGCCAATATCGTAGCTGATACATTATCACCACCTGATGTCAACTCAGTCCAATCACCTCCTCCCTTCGATTTGTCTCAAATGTCCACAGCCCAGCAGTGCAGCGAGGACATAAAGGACGTTTCCATCTGTAAGTCCTTGAAATTGTCTGGCATCCCTTTACCGACGCAAGATGGCGACATTTTGTGTGATACTTCAACGGGTACACCCAGACATTTCGTTCCACTTCCTTACCGACGCACTGTTTTCAATCATTTCCATCATTCATCTTATCCCGGAAAAGGCGGCACACTGAAATTGATTGCACAACGCTTTGTTTGGCCCTCTATTAACAAAAACGTTCACCTTTGATCACATCAATGTCTACGGTGCCAAAGGAATAGAGTGCACAAGCATACGGGTAACACACAGTCACATTCTCCCAACCGGACACCCGTTTTTCCCATGTGCATCTTGACATCGTTGCCCCCCAATACCAGTGTAGCATCCGTTTGGACTTTCAATCCACTCTCCGCCTACTTACCCCTCTTTGTGAGTAGTATGTGTGATGAAATAATTGTGACCGCATGAAGGTCGCTTGGCCGCCACCTTGAATTTGGAATCTTCTGTTTGTACTCGACCATTGACGGTCGAAAACTCTCCCGGGACGTACCATTTCGAACGTACGTGACATTTCATATTTATTCATATGTCTATTCGTGTGCATTTGCTGATATCCATGTATTTTCTATCATAGAAACA
Source organism: Paragonimus westermani (assembly GCA_008508345.1). Taxonomy (NCBI): domain Eukaryota; kingdom Metazoa; phylum Platyhelminthes; class Trematoda; order Plagiorchiida; family Troglotrematidae; genus Paragonimus; species Paragonimus westermani. Next base: position 115,144 of record QNGE01001560.1, read on the forward strand.
TTACCGAGCTGTTTGCGGTAGTTATCTGTTTGATGTGACTTCGGGGTTTTAAGTTCCAGGGGTACCAAGCTGACCTCTGAAGTAAAACGCAGGGCAGATTCTACAAATTTCTTCGAATAATGTCCCAGCAAACAGAAGACTTCTACCCGCCAGAACTCTCTCAGTATTCAACTGCCGGCACTGCATCTGCCGATTCCCCAATGGGACAGTTACACAGAGACAGAGAGTTGGAAGTAGAGCTGGCGCAACTCCGCATACGGAAAGTGAAGAAAAGGATAGAACTTGAAAGAATGATCCAACAGCGAACGACGCTGAACAGGGATGGATACGAACGTAAATGTCTAAGTGATCTAAATATATCATCCATCGATACCCCAGCCTTCAACCGCGCGACTGAACGTCAAACAGACTCACCCAGGCGAGAAATACAGCGGTTTGTTGACAACCCTAAGTCATACTGGTCCTTCATTAAAGCATTTGAATCAGGCGTCGAAAACGGGACAAGTGATAACCAAGCCAGGATGGACTACCTAATACAATATTGTGATAGGCCTGCAAAAGCCTCGATTCAACATTGCACCATTCTCGAAGGGGATCGGGGCTATCTGGTCGCCAAGGAAATTCTTCGCAAGCGGTTCGGACAAAATTGCATGGTAGCAAGGGCGCACATTGATGAGCTTCTGGACGGCCCACTTCTAACGGACAACAACTCTGTGGCGCTAGTCCAGTTAGCTCAGCAGATGACAGTGTGTGAAGTAACACTTCGGCAACTGAATTATGACTCCGACCTTAACTCAAGCAGAACGATCGAAACGATTGTTTGGAGGTTATTCCCGAGTTAAGCTTTGGATAGGCGGACGGGGCTGCAATCATAACTCGTCGTAATCGTGAACCGCAGTTCGCCGATCTGACAAGATTCTTGGAGGAACGCGCCGACGCCGCTTCCATGAGATACGGTGAGCTGGCAATAAGCCTCAAATCTGAACTGTATGACGGTCCCAGTCCAATAAAGACACGATCGAACCCAGTCGGTGTCAGGAGGAACACCCATCTTGTGCAAAGTGACGGATCGACCGTGGGTAGCGTGTATGGTTCTCGCTTCCGTTGTTCTGTTTGCGAGGACAGTCATTTCCACGATCAGTGCCCATTATTTCTTAGTAAACCGATAGAGCAACGTCTTGTGATCGTGCGAACTAGGAAATTATGCCTCCAGTGTTTGAAAGCCAACCACGTGGCCAGGGACTTGTAGCGACCAGGGATGTGGACGGAAACACCACTGGCTACTACACTCCGACTCGCCTGCTACTGTCGTTGAAAGGGCGTCCATCGTTACCAACCAACATATAGTTGGGTTTCACCTTCGTGATACATTTCAAACATCTACAGATAGACCCCAGGTTGCTTTAGCCATCATTCCTGTAATTTTACGTTATGGAGAGAATGCCATTCAAACTTGTGCATTTTTAGACAACGGGTCGGACTGTACTCTTATCGATGAGCCACTAGTTACCAAGCTTGGAATGCAGGAAAGCCAGAAGCAACTAAAATTATGCACACCTAATAGAGAGACCACGTTTGAGTCGGTAGCTGTCCAGTTCGATATCATTTTCGTTGATTCTGAGACAGTCATTTGTATTGAGCAAGGATGGTCAGTGAAGACGTTGCTCAAATTACGTGCATTTCGTCCGAATGCTCAACAGCTATTATCGTGGTCGCATTTGTGGGGTATGTCGTTTGGCCCATACTTCAATAACAATATCCGTGTGTTGATCGGATGTGACGTCCCAGCGAATAGGAAAGAAGCGCGAACCATATGCCATCAAGACAGTCCTAGGTTGGATGCTAATGGGTCCAGTCGGTATATCAGTCAACCCCCGGACGGCAGTGAACTTTGTGGGCATTGACGCATTACAAGACAACTTGGAAAAATTGTGCCAACAAGACTTCACCGATGCAGACCCCGTAAAGGACAAGGAAATGTCTGTGGATGATCGTCAGGCTATTGGGATAATGGAGACTTCAATACGTTTAACTGACGGTCATGACGAGGTAGCCCTCCCGTGGCGCCCTGGATCCTTCCTGCCACTTGACAACAAGTCCATCGCCCTGAAACGCCTGTACGTGTTGCAGCAACGCCTTATGAAGTGTGGTGATTTGGCGCAGCATTATTCTCGCGTAATGGATGAGTACATCAGTCGGGGCCACGCCGAGTTAGCCCCTGGAGATGAGACAGCTAGTTGTCGGTGGTATCTACCCCACCATCCCGTGTTCCATCCTGCTAATCCACAGAAGCTGCGAAATGTCTTCGACTGCGCAGCAAAGTATGCAGGCAAATCTCTAAATGATCAGCTGCTATCGGGGCCGGATCTAACAAATTCATTGGCTGGTGTATCGTTGCGATTTCGACGAGAGAAGATTGCGGTCATGGCAGACATCGAAGCAATGTTTCATCAAGTTCGCGTGGCCGATAGAGACCGCGATCCACTGAGATTTTCGTGGTGGACGAATGCTGAGATGCAAGGTTCTTCGACAGAATACCGCATGTACGTTCATCTATTCGGCGCCGCTTCGTCTCTTAGCTGCGCTACGTTTGCTTTAAGAAGAACCATTTCAGACAACGCCGACCATTATGGTGCAGACGTCCTGCGGATCGCAAAGAACAGCTTTTACGTCGACGATTTTTCATTCAGTGCGGCAACCATTGATAACGCTAGGGACTCCGCCAATCAGCTAAAGACACTATTGGCGAAAGGCGGCTTCAACCTCACAAAGTGGACGAGTAACGATGAGAGACTGTTATCACTGCTACCGGAGTCGTAACATACTGTATCAACACAACCACTTAGCCTAGGCGAACCTAACGTGCAGAGGGCATTGGGGTTGAAGTGGGACCCCACGAATGACGCCTACAGGTCCGATGTGCCACCGAAGAAACATACTTTCCTACGTTTCTTCGATCTACGATCCACTCGGGTACATTGCACCCGTTACACTGATTGCTCGATGGATACTCCAGCGACTATGTAACTTGCATGTGTCGTAGGACGATCTCATTGGAGGTGAAGAACTAGCTTTATGGATGAAGTGGATAGTAACAATACCGTGTCTTAACCAGTTTTGTTTGCAAAGGTGCATTAAACCCCACGGGATTGAACGCTGTAGTGATTTCCAGCTTCTGAGACGGGATACGGCACAGTCGCTTACCTCGTGATGTCCGATGCTTGCCATATTAAACACTGCTCCCTGACAATCGCGGAAGCTCGAGTGGCTCCCATCCGCTTGACAAGCATGCCCTGGTTAGAGTTAGCGGCAACCGTCATTGCTGTTAAACTGGCCTAACAGACTGAGCGCGAAGTGGAATTGTTAATTAAATCTATTACGTTTTGGACTGACTCAGTGATCGTCTTGCACATTGTGCTAAATTCGTCCAAACGACTCCCGACCATTTTGCTAATCAGTTGGCCGCAATTCACGAAGCATCTCGACCAGAGCAGTGGCGTTATGTTGACACAAAAAGCAATCCAGCCGACCTTGTATCGCGCGGCATCTATGCCCACGAATCTCAGAAGTTAGGCCGATGGCTACATGGCCCTGAATTCCTACGCAGTAAGGAAGACGAATGGCCACGTCTTGCGGAAGCCGAACCAGGCATGATAAAGGACGTTGAACAAGTTTGCAATGCCGCTACTATCCAAACTTCAGACCATTCACATTTCTTTACGCCAAAGTTTGAGGACAACATCCTCGGACAAGCTACTACGAACAGTCGCATGGTTTATTCGATATAAACACTTGGTATCTGAAGGAAGACAAACGGTTCGCACAGGAAGACTGACCGCCTCAGAACTTGACGGAGCAACATATGAGATATGTAGATTAGTGCAGCAACAAGTATTTCATTCAGAATCGAGGAAACTTCAGACCCACTGGTGCACTGAAGAGACGATGGAGATACATTCCGAATCCATCAAGAAAGTTCTTCGGAGTAGTCGCAGCCCACTTCAAAGGCTGAATCCATTTTCACAATGGTGTTTTACGTGTAGGTGGGCCGAATCAGCAAACGGATCACAAAGTGTTTCGCAGGCAGAATGATCGGATGCTTCGCATCATATTGTGGCTAGGAAGGCTGAGGATCCGACCGTCGGGCTTGCGAGCAAGTCGGAAGCGTTTATGGCGCAATTGGCGCGCGTATGCCGACAAACATGCAAACAAATAAACGCGGTAGCGTGCAGCAAGAGGACGGAGGCAGTGGACACTACGAACCCAAGGGCAATGCGAACTATGATTTTGGGAAAGATTTTACACATCGCACGGCAGGTCGGAATGTATATCTCTCAAACGCGGTATATAGACTACAGCTCTTTCACCACTACCCTAATCAGTCCAGCTCAGAACTGTATCTCTGAATAGTGTTTCATTCCTGAAGTTTAAGACTCATTGAATGTGCTAAGATCACCTCATGCGTCCAGAAAAACTCACATCCGCTCATTTCAGCTGCATTTACCTCGGCCTGATCGGAGTCATTTCGTCCTAGTACCCTTATAATCTAGAATTCCACATAAAATCTCGAGGGTGCAAGACTGCAAACAACCCTTCAGTAATTCGGAAAGCAAAGGCACTCCAGAAGCCATTGACTTTGGACTGACAGAAGCGGACGAAGCGATTCACTAGGACGCTCACAAACGTCCAGGCTATGAGGTAACGGCCGCTACCCTCCAAGAAGGTTCACAAAACTCTTCCACCGTCTACGCACTCTCCCTTGATACTGAAACTAATCCCTCAAGCTCTTCCTCATGTTCTTCCGTCTCTTCTTGCGCCCAGCTAGATGAAGAGGTAGCCCTCAAGTGCGTGTACATCAACTGCTGAAGATTTTGAACAAACCATCAAAAATCAGACAGCTGGCCCACGACACTGGTTCTAATATATTTGTTTTAACAGAAACCTGACTTTCCGCAGATGTCAGTGATAGTGAGCGATATGTTCCTGGGTACTGATTGTTCCAAACGGACTCTTCCTATGGACGCACGAGAGGTTATGCTGTCTTCGTGAGTCGAAAGCTGACGGCGCCAACTGTCGTAGGGGAATTTACCTTCCCAGAGAAATGCGACGTACTTTGGATCAAACTCCAACTTTATAGTCGTGATACGGTCCTTGCCGGTGTTATGTACCGTTCGTCGTCGTGTAGCGTATCCGACGAAGAGGTCATTCTTGCCGCCCTATGCCGTCTTACGTCCACCCAGCTTTCCTCCCAAATTTTAAAATTATCGGTGACTTCAACGCACTCGAACCCAGCTCCATGGCTGCTTCTTATGAGGATTCCGACTGCGGATTCTCGAAATCCCTAGTGATGTTGATCTATGAGGAATTCTGGACACGGCAGGTCAAAATATCTACGAGATGCCGTCTATGACAGACGCCCTCCTTGCTTGACTTGGGTATCACGAATAAAACTGACTTGTTAGACAAAGGGATTATCAAACCACCGGTGGTGCACAGAGACCATGTAGTACTCAACATTGCCGTGATGTGTTACTGGCGCCGGAATGCTGCAAAAATATCTTTTGCTGAGGGAAGTCTATTTTCCCCATGAACAGTTTAATTTTTTAGATATCCTTGAAAAATTATTTTGTAAATTTGAATTAATCTTTTTTGCGTCATAATGAGCTGAAATTGAATTTTGGCGCACATTTAACCTCCGTTATTGATTGGTCCATTCCGCCGGTATTCAGTTAATTCCACTGGGGTCTTTCCAGGCTGTTAAAACATATAGGTATGCGGAGAGATCCGGTTTCCATTCATACCCCGGAAAAAGTAATTTGAACCGCTTTATAATACGCCGAGTGACCTTGAAGCCGAATTTTCTCATTAGTTGCCCATGCAGTATGCTTGTAGCAGGCGTATGCGTAAAATATACAAGTGTGTAATATATATGTAAGCCATATATCAGAAATACTTAAGGTGTACGGAAAAATATCTGCGAACATGCGGAAGCATGTGCCATCGACAGACGTCTAATTCTGATATATATGCTAGGCCGTCCAACTTGGAAGTCGTGTGTATGTTCTAGTTTGGCCTTCACGAAGCGATATGCCCCACTACCATAGTGCACTACTCAAGAGGCCTTGCAGCCGTACTCGGCGAATCTGAAAGGTAGTGTCATAAAAATTGTACCAATATATTACCGTTTGGAGGCTACCGTCCGACGAGTACAACGTACACATCTATACACAACACTTCCGTACGGGCAGCCTGGCGATGAATCTGTTCCTTTATGTTTCTTGGCATTTTCTGCCATCTGCGAACCACTGATGAAGAAACTGCTGCAGGTTTCCTGTTGAAATCTGATCAGATCCTTCTGGTACTCCCGGACGTTCTGATACTTCTTGAATATTCTCCAGAAAACGTCTTCCCCTGCTAGCACAATTAGGTATAAATTACGCAAAAACCCAATATGCTCTACACTGACCAATGCGAGCGAGCGTTAGGGATGAATTTCGTTTTTGACACATAGAACCCTATATTGCCCTAGATGTGTAGCGCAAACCTAATCCCATTGGTCCATTTTGTCCACTATAGCACAGCCTTAAAATATCCCAAAATCAACGTAACTTATTCCGAATCGTCGTAAAATATCCCTAAATCGACGTAAATTATCCCGATTAACCGTAAAATATCCCTAAAACGACATAACTAGGTGTAATTAGCTGTAAACCATAGGTCCCAACGCCGTTGCACAACGCATTACATATGGAAACGGTCCTACTTACGCAAAAACCCAATATGCTCTACACTGACCAATGCGAGCGAGCGTTAGGGATGAATTTCGTTTTTGACACATAGAACCCTATATTGCCCTAGATGTGTAGCGCAAACCTAATCCCATTGGTCCATTTTGTCCACTATAGCACAGCCTTAAAATATCCCAAAATCAACGTAACTTATTCCGAATCGTCGTAAAATATCCCTAAATCGACGTAAATTATCCCGATTAACCGTAAAATATCCCTAAAACGACATAACTAGGTGTAATTAGCTGTAAACCATAGGTCCCAACGCCGTTGCACAACGCATTACATATGGAAACGGTCCTACAGCACAAGAAATCAATACCAAATGCAACGTCGTATGTTGCTCGAGCAGCGGGATATGGAGTACGCCCAAAATGAGGGCAGAAATCTGGGAGAGCAATTCGAAAAGTTTAATGACAACTGAGGATTACAAAAAGGGTGAGGGATGGGTAACTTGCAGATCCTCCGATGTTTCGCCGCTCTATAAAGAGGAGAGAAATAGATGTCAGTAGAGCTACATAAGAAAGGTGATAAACACTGACGATTGCCACACACGTAGACACAAAAAGAGAACTCCGAGAATACCGTGAAAAACGATCACATTAGGTTCAAAATTTAGATTAAGCACACCTTAAAATGATGAATGCTATATATATATATATATATATATAATGCGCCAAATGCAGTTGGGTTTCAGCTATAGCTGTTATTCTATACATATGTATATATATGTATAGAATAACGTAAAACTACATCATTCATCGATCTATGGAGTTCACAGTCATCGTTAATCTCGAAAGCATTTGTTACGCACACGTAAGCGCCATCTTGTGTATAAATATACATGGTACATATACGTACATATGGTATATTCGTATATACATATATATATATACATCATGCACCAGCTAGGGTTGTGTGTAGGCTATATACATATATTTACAATGTCGTATAACACAATATCATTCATCGATCTATGGAGTTCACAGTCATCGTTAATCTCGAAAGCATTTGTTACGCACACGTAAGCGCCATCTTGTGTATAAATATACATGGTACATATACGTACATATGGTATATACATATATATATATACATCATGCACCAGCTAGGGTTGTGTGTAGGCTATATACATATATTTACAATGTCGTATAACACAATATCATTCATCGATCTATGGAGTTCACAGTCATCGTTTATCTCGAAAGCATTTGTTACGCACACGTAAGCGCCATCTTGTGTATAAATATACATGGTACATATACGTACATATGGTATATACATATATATACATATATTTACAATATCATAACACAATATCATTCATATATATACATATATATATATATCAACGTGGTACCTGGTAACGTTTGCTTTACCTGCTTTTTCTCTCTTCTCGCTCTTCCTACTCCACCTCTGTCTCGGGCGTTGTAAAACCAAATCTTCATCCACGTGCTCATGTCTTCTCTCTTGGTCTCTGAATAGAGAGGCTTCGACAATAGCACTTCTGCGCTCATTTGAGACTTTTGTAACGTTTACACTCACCTTCGATAGCATGTCGCAAAGTGGAATCCTTGAACGCTATCTTCCCTTTTCCACCCGCATAAGTCATGTGCAACGCCAATTCGGTGCCTATGGCTTCCCTCATGCAACGACGAACAAGTTGCCGTGCGGAGGGGGCACTCAACCCATGCAGGTAATCCATCTAGAACAGTTACTACAGTTTAACTCAACCTACCACAACCTTCCTGTATTGTTGGTTTTTCAAGTCAGACTCCAGTTCCTTGAACCCAGAAACAGTCCGGACGGGAAACAAGTGAGCACGCATGTCACGCTCATCTTGTCCACCGGAGGAACCTGCGATCATTCGACAGCTGTCTTGACGTTCTTTTATGAACGCCAACTCTTTCACAACATGATTTAGGGTCACAATCATGTTGGTCTGTTGCCTCAACAGCGTGTTCAAAACTTCCTTCGGAACAGGGACAGTTGTTGTACCCACGGACGAGCTGGAGGCAGACAGTGAAGAGATAACCCGTGGGAATGGCGGTGATAAAGACAGTGAGACGGGAGACACCGTCCTGGGGGTGCGAACGTAAGGGACAACCGGTGTGGGTGGGGAAGACAGTGGTGTGACGGGTTTGGAGGATATCATCCGAGAGGACGTTGAAGGCAACGCTCTGGAGTCGCAAACAGTCAGGATGGGCTGAGGGAGTCGGCTTGAATCAACTGGACTGGTACACACAGCAAACGTAGCATACTGAGGTTGTCCTACGTTGCCGCTGTGCAAGGGGGCTTCGGACTCGTCAGATGATGACAAAGACAACAGTCTTTTTGGGGGTTTGCTATGCACATGGTTTGAGGCATAAATACAAGAATTACCTGATGCGCTGGATACGCCTTCCCATTCTAACAGTAACATCAGAAGAGTCCAAGTCTGATGTACTCTCTGCCTTCTTGGCGTAGCGTCTAGCTTTAAAATAATCGTCTGAAAATAATGAATTAAAAATTGCACAAAACCACTTGTTTGAAAGACAACAGTCACAGGGAACTGCGAGGAGTCAGGAGGTGGTGCCAGGTGGAGTCGGACATGTTCACTGAATGAGGGACCGGACACACTCGGCCAAGTCGCAATACCATCGTGAATCCATGATGAACTGAGGACAGCACAAGCTTCCTCACATTGGTCATCAAAAACTACGACGGAGTACATCTGAAACGGAAACGTTTCATTTATTAACCAACACGATTTACAGTGATGAAAGAAACAAAGTGAACAGTTACGTACAAGAATGTAAAATAGGCATACAAACGAAGTGTGCATCCAGCGGAAAGAGCAAACACTTGGCCATTATTCGTGATACGGGCGCCGTCAAAATATCTTCACTGAGTCCAGTCACTATATACATGAACAAATGCTGCGACGGCAGGCTGTGAGTGAACAAAGGTCTGACAGGTTTCCGAAAGGCGTTATATTGGACTGTACAATCGGGAGTATCAGGGTGACGTATGTTTACAATGCGGCAAGGGTGGTTGTCAATGATCACAATGTTATTGGGAGCAACGGTTGTAAACAAAACGTTATCTTTCAAAATATATGAGCAGTGACGAAATGCTGGGATTTTCAAAGGCATACCAATATCTGAATGCAAGGAAACACCACCACTCATATCAGGTGCGGACATACGTTCAGACCAACGCCTGTAAATCTGGCAAACAGGTTTAGTGGGGCCGTGAACCGTAGATTTTAGTTTGTACATGAATGATTCAAACGCGAACGCTGAAAACTGGTCCAGGTTACCGTGGTTTAAAACATCGTCAGCAAGATGAACCAGCGAATGTACATTATACACCATTTCACCTTGACCATACAGTCGTGCAAAATTGAACATGAACACATTGATCAATTGCTTACAGAAGCCATGATAAGTAAGGTGGAAAGAGGGATGACAAAATAGGTAAATAGCTACAGAAATATCTAAAAAGTTTTTATACTTCGCATCGTCCAAAATACCCCTCAAGACAACAGGGCCTAGATAAAGCAAAAACTGTCTACATTCCGTTGCTTTCCAATGCTTGAAGTGAAGAAGCCCGCGACATTTGCGGGGGAAATCACAAGTCCAGCTTGCTCGACAATTCAGCATTCTAGCATTGATTCGGCTAATCGCTTGAGAACTAATGCGAGCGTTCTGTGACACAGACCCTGAGGTCCAGTTGCTGATCAAACGACGCACCACACCCAAACATACAGAATGCATGTAGTCTATTGGGAAACAACGTATCATGTCAATGGGTAAGGAACAGAAAGGAGAGGCGTTTGCTGGACGTGAGGCACGGAAAGTAGCATCGGTTCTTGTGGAAGCGTCATGTAGAGTAAACGTTACCTTGCGGTTGAAGTGCAGTTCTCTCTGGTTACATTTATCACAGCCATAATAAGCACCATGCCTGCGTATGCGTTCAACAAACTAACGAGCCGGTGTATCACAGATAACGGCTTTAGGCTTTACGTTCACGTTGATCCCCTCAAACGGTATACGTGCTGATAGCACACCACGCAGTTCATTAACAACGTCAAGAAGATAACAATTGACGTCCTCCCGGTTTCCATTTCCACCATAGATGCCAACAATGAAGGGCTGCGACACAAACGGCTCGCATAGACAGCATAAGATAGGCCACAATGTGTACTTTCCAGACTTGGTCAGTGACAGGCCATCGATATTCAAGTGTATTGCAATGACGACGACATCCCGCAACTGGTGACATTCCAACGCTTGTGTAATGCCATTAACCAAACCGAAATGTGCATATTCACCGGGATGCACGTCACGTATCAACGAAGTTCGCGGGGTCACCATCAGTGTTCTTAAATCCGACGGCAGTTCAGGTAGCCTTTCTCTCAGAATTTGCAACAGTCGATTGACTTGCACTCTGGGAGTATTACTTGAAACAACCCAATTTCGAAGCCGGTCGACAAGATTGTTCGACAACATCGACTAGGCATCCTCGTCATCACGGGTTTCCTGCAACAATTCACAGTGTTCTGCTTGCTCGGGAACATCTAACATTATAGGTTACATAAAGGAAGTAATTACAAACACCTTGTAACAAACTGAGTGCATTGCACTCGACAAGCTCCGATCCAGATTTGGAAATGCTGGCGTGGAAACTTTCCACGGCACGGCGGACGTGACGGTGAATAGTGGAACGACTAACCGGTAATTCCATACCCCACTGGGAGCAATATACTTTCGTTTATATGAACTTACATTTTGTTCACGTTGCTGATTGTTAGACATCTTCAAACGGAATGACGTAATCGTAGCGAACGTGCGAACCTGTCAAGATAAACCGAATGAAATTCGAATATGATGAAATTGAACGCGATTTGCGTTGAAGCGTAGTTAAACAAAACACGAGTATACGTACAATGGGTGATTTCGTATATTTGAAAGTTTTCCTTCTCGGTTCCCATATGAATACATTTATGGAGACCAGTGATGATAACGACATCGATCATGCAACATTTTATTCAGGTTCATTCTCGTTGATCCCTCATTGGCCACAAGAACGCAACCGTATTTTATCCCAAGATTGACGTAATTCATCCCTAAACGTAACACCAATCAAATGCCGAGCGTATTTCACCCCGAAAGTACCGTAAATTATCCCTAGATAATCCCTAAGGTGTGCTAGCAGGGTCGCTGTTCACCGCCATGTTGATTCACCGTACAAAAGTGATTTACTTGTGATAAACCATTCAGCCACTAACTAGGTGCGAGGATGTTAGGATCCGTGAAATGCGCATTTTCATACATTTGATTTGGGATTTTCACCTGTACCATTTCACTGAAACTTGCCGTAACCCTAGCCTAATACCAGTTTTCCCATTATTTTCGTATGAAAGGAAATACATTCTCGGCTGAATGTCATGGTATTTTGTGTTCTTCTGGGGTTTTCGGGTATCGTGAAGCTCTGTGCTACGTGTTCGTGATTCGTATATTCGTGCGCTAGCAATTTTTCGGTATCACTGACCACCGGGTCGGCGAGGATTTGCGCTCTGCTTTTGTTCTCTCTTTGAACCATGTCTGCCGACCCCGATCTCAAGCAGATGATGCAGTTGTAGATCCGGTTGTTGGAAATGCTGGCCACCCGCTTTGCCGCACTTGGGCCGTCTGTGAATCACTCGGCCAGGATCATCCCCGACTTCCTGTATGACCCCCAAGCTGGCATCTCCTTCGATGCATGGTACAAGTGATATGATGACACGTTCAGCTTGGAGGTGGCATCGCGGGATGACGATACGAAGGTTCGGATATTCCTCCGGAAACTGGGCCCAGCGGAGCACGTCCGCTATACCAACTATATCTTGCCCGCCGAGCCGCGAACCCTGACCTTCGCGGACACGGTCCAGAAGCTGACGAGGATCTTCGAGGTTACCTCATCTCTGTTCAACTCTCGATTCCAGTGCCTCCAATTGGTCAAACGAGACATGGACGACTTTGTCACATATGCTGGTCTCGTAAACCGGAAGTGCGGACGGTCTAAGCTTGGTTCGCTCACAGAGGACCATGGTCCTCTGCAGTTCCAATGCCTGGTTTTCATTTGTGGTTGCAGCGACCAACCTATGCTGACCTCCGTGCTGGACTCCTAGCTAAAATCGACCAGGAGCCAGATATTAAGCTGGAACAGATTGTTGACGGATGCGAGAGGTTGGTCAACTTCAAGCACAACTCGACGATGATACAGCACACCGACCGGGCGCCCCGTACGGTTCAGGCCGGGTCATAACAACTTCATTCCGAAATTTCCAGAAAGCAGAATTCAGCGTACTAAGAGCCTTCTTAAACGTTGCATCTGACTCAGTGAACTCAGACTGCCTTTCTTCGAAAGCTGCCGTCCACGAAGCTGATGAGGCACTTGTCCCTCTAGAATTATGGAAGTTCTCTCGTGCACTGCTTTCGCAGAGCGTACGTCGCCTTCTTGATGTACGTTCTCACTTGTTTTCTAAGCAGAACCAAACGCGCAGGCCGGAGGATCTGGAAGCCTTTCGCTCTGTACGAAACAGGTACAGGCGGGGTGTTGGAACTGATCCAACAAAATAAAACCCTGCCAGTTATCACTATCGACAATGAAAAGCCAAATCTCAGCGCGTTGACTTCGTGTATTATTACCGACCCTGGAAAATAGAGAGTACGCAGAGATACGTCAAGCTAGCGAGGCACGGAGCGAGTTGTCTTTTCAGCCCCGGGCCGGATGTTACAAAATGGGTGGCTTGACTAAGATAAAAGTAGGTACAAAACCAAAATGATCGAAAATGTACAGATGAATGCGACTATCAAAATATTATTTATAGTCGCTACAGGAGAATCCGTCAACACTCCCAACAGATACAGTCCAGAATACTACTGGTTGCGCGCGAGAATAATAATTTTCTTTTCAATTACATCCACCGCCAGGAAAATACTTATGCCTTCAGCGCTTTCTCTATGGCCTCCATACGGGGATCCTCATTCAACTTCCCAAGTGGTTGCCGAAGTGTTCAGAGAATACTACTGAGCAGTCTACAATGTGGTCCAGTCAAACTGACATCCGCTTCTCTCTAGGAGGAACTCCCAATACCCACTCATGACAGCTGATTTCTCTGTGCTCTGACGTTCCTGATCTCTTTTTAAGATACATCCTTACAGTGCCCTGAGACCAGACGCGATCCATCTCCGGATTCTCGAAGAAGCGGCCTTTGGTTTGGCGGTACTCCGTCCACAATCTGTTAAAACAGACACCTCGGACCGGTACTCATCTGGAGGCATGGAAAGAGGCCACTATCATGCCTACAATTAAGGCAGGTGATCGTCACTCTCCTGCTGGTTATCGGCCTATCAGCGTTACGAGCATCCCATGCAAAATAAGGGAGTGACTGTGAAAACGCGCCATTCTTAAGCACTCCTTTTGTAACATGCAGGCCAACCGACTCCACTCTGGATGCCCGTAAATTCGCGGACCAACCTTCGGGCAACGTGGACGCACCAGGGGACAACGCTCTTCCGAAGTAGGGGTTCGAACGACAGTTCTGAAAAGAGAAACAATAC
>QNGE01001560.1:134972-156357 GCA_008508345.1 Paragonimus westermani
AAATTGCTGAAAAGAATGGATAAATAATCGGGCTCACCAAATTGTAGAGGACCGGTACGTTTCTGTCTAGAATCGTGCCTATTCTCCACAATAATTAAATCAGAAAAACTGATTATAGGACAACGACGTATATTGCAAAGAGACCGGGAAAGCGAGCTGTAAGCAAAACACAACAGAAGCAAAGCGCAACAGACCAGTAGCTAGCGTCCGTACGATGCAAGTGTAATTGCAATTGTGACCTTGGGCGGTCGAACCTACGAGAAAATCCAGACATGCAACCAAACAATATCAATAGTGTCAACGGTCAAAATAAACAGCAAAATAGTTGGAATACGTGGCAAACCAAGAATGTCTCTACAGACGCCCTTTTATGCTGATGATTTAAAAACCTGGAATGCTTGTGATCCCAGTGTATTGCAATTCGACCTAGATCCTATTAAGTGCTTATCGGATTACTGACATCTCTCTCTAAACGATAGTAAGTGTACACGTGTCCGTCGGAGGGGGTTCCGGGAGACTCTTCGTACACAGGATGTAATAGATATTGTGAAAGTAGACCTTTGTAGCGACCATAATAAATAATATGTGATTTTAGCCCCGGGCCGGATGTTACAAAATGGATAGCTTGACGAAAACAAAAGTAGGTATAAAACAAAAATCATCGAAAATGTACAGATTAATGCGACTGTCAAAATATTATTTATTATAGTCGCTAAACCTTAAAAGTTCTAGGGACTTGGCTGTCATCCGGCATATCTTTCCCTTATCACCATCAGATTGCCGCTGAAAATGGATTTGAGACTCTTGGGATGGTAAAAAGAGCCTTTTTCTCGCGTAGATAGACATGCCTTTCGAACACTTTACGAGGTCTACATAAGACCAATGCTCGAGCATGCTAATCAATTCGTATACACCGGTTTGAAGGAGGACCCACTCGGTATTAAACTTGTCCAGCGCGTAGTGTAGCGACTATAATAAATGATATTTTGATAGTCGCATTCATCTGTACATTTTCTATGATTTTGATTTTGTACCTACTTTTGTTTTAGTCAAGCTATCCATTTGGTAACATCCGTCCCGGGGCTAACACACAACTCGCTCCGTGCCTCGCTAGCTTGACGCGCCTCTCTGTACTCTCCATTTTCCATGGTCGGTAATAATATACGAAGTCAACGCGCTGAGACTTGGCTTTTCACTGTCGATCGATTGTCGATAGTGCTAACTGACAGGGTTGTATTTTGTTGGATCAGTTCCAGCAGTAGCCACCAAAATGTTCACCGGCTTGCGGCATTTCCCCTACTTGTCTCATCTTGAAATTCTTAATCTATGTCCACATGAATTGCAAGGATTTCGCGGCAACTGAATCCTTACGCACTTCTCCTTTAGCGGAGGGCACCTGCAGCGATCGTCTGTCTTGGTAGCTGATAATAGTGGAAGGGGCCACGTCGAGAAGGTCGACAAGCTTTGTATCTGGACCTTCCTGAGGCAGCAGTTTTTACAGGGTTATCAACCACTGGAACGGCTTTCTATCAAAGGTTGTTAAGTGCTCCCTCATGGACCTCTTCAAGGTGTTACTTCATTTTTGAAATACGGGCGTCATCCCCACCCGGACAATATCTTGGCAATTCAAAAAATGCCAGCACCCACAGACATTCCCACTTCACGCTCTTTTCTCGGCATTACAAGCCACTGTGACGCCTTTTTGTCTGATATGCATCTTTTTGTGCCCACCTGTTGGAGAAAGATGGTTCCTGGAACTAATCGTTCCATTATCAGTCCGCATCTGATACAGTCCAGTCACCGCTTAATCCTGATTTGCGCATTCCAACCCCTCCCTTGGAATTGTTGTAGCTACGGATGCTTCGGACAATGATATTGTTGCCATCATTTCACACATTTTCCCAGACGGTACAGAAAAAGCAAATGCCCACGTTGCCAAGACTCTGACCCCGGTTGAGCGCAATTATGATCAGACCGAAAAAGAGACTCGGACGATCACATTCGTGATCAAATGTTCCATAAAGTGCTCCGTGGACAGCACTTCACACTGTTAACGGGTCACAAGCCCCCGAAGAAAGGTATACCAGTCTATATGGCCAACCGCTTGCAACATCCTGCGACCATGTTACTCGTCTACAACAAGCATTGGCAAGGCAGATGCCCTATCTAGACTGATTGACAGCGCACTGCACCTGAGATCGCAGTTTTTGCATCCACCACAGTCAAGCCAGAGGTCAATAGCCTGCTCGCCTCCGCAACCCGCACGCTTCCGGGTACGTTAGTTGTGGCCCGTGGTGCTACGGCCAACGACCCTCTACTCCAACGAGTCACCCGATTCCATCGCATACGCTGACCTCCTGCCTGTCCTGACTGATTTCCAGTTTCACTAGTTCTAGCAACGTCGCTCCTCCATTTCCGAGGTCGATGGCTGCATTCTACTCGCAGAACGTGTTGTTATTGCTTCTAAACTATAACAACAGGTATTCAAGCAGTTCCACGTCGAACGCCCCGGGATTGACCGTCTGAACTCTTTGGCACGCAGTTACGTATGCTGCCAAGAATGGATCAGGGCCTGGTTCAAATTGTTCGTACGTGTTCCAGTCGCCAAGCGTCAGCCAAAGCTCCAGGAAAAGCACATCCTTCTTAGTGGCCTGTGCCGATAACCCCTTGGTTCCGCTGGTATGTTGATTTCGCTGGACCCATAGACGAACAGCATTGCGTGATACCCGTTGATGCCTACAGAATATGGCCGGAATTCATTCGACTGAACCATCTCAGTTCCCAAACCACCACTATCAACTTCTGGAAGCCGTTCAGTCGTTTTGGTGTACCTGAAGTCCTGGTTTCGGACAACTGCAGTTGGTATGGTCCCCAATATTAAAGATGAACCACACTAAAAGTCTTGCATCGCTGGATTTAGAGCATCAGGGGGGTTAGGTGACTGTTCATCACGTCAAAAGAAAACTGCTGGACATCGAAACGGACAAACTGACTGGATCCGGGTGACTTGGGCCTCCAACCCCAAATGTTGAGCAGTCTATGGCTTCGTGAACTTTGGAGTTGTTACAGCCTCGAATATTAAAGATGAACCACACTAAAAGACTAGCATTGCTGGATTTCGAGGATCAGGGGGTCTAGGTGATCATCATCCGTACGCGCGACCTCGAAACCAATGCACCAAACTAGCCAGGGAAGATCAATTGGATTACCATCGGCGCTTCACCCAGCGGTTCATCAGTGATCCCAAAACCTTCCGTAAATTCGTCTTAAAAACTCGTAAAGCCAAACCCGGTGTGACCCAGCTAACCGGCCCTCAAGGACCTATTAGCTCAGACGGTGAAGCTTCTGAAGTTCTGGCTGACTTCTAAAAACAAACAGCGTGCCGAAGTGTTCTATGGCAAAAAATTCAGCAGTTCTGGAGGAGTCTCCACGGCAGATACCACAGCAGATGCTTTGCTAATGAAATTTCGGGGGAATAAACTCGCATCTCCGGGTCAGACTTTGTATTCCCTTTAGTTTATGCTCATGGGGTTGCACAGTTAGCTGTCCCTTTTAGCATCCTGTTTATAGTCTGTTGCTGCAGGAGCGGTACCCGAAGCCTGGAAACGCGGACTACGCAATCGACCCTACAACTGGCTAAAAATCCCCAAAGTACTCATCAGAAAAATGGTGTAGCGAACAAGCTCGTTTTCGGTTATTCAACATCAGGCCACATACATAACATTTATATGAAACAGAGTTGTCAGGGCAAAACGAACAAAAAAATGGCAAGTTCAAGTCAAGTCAGACACGTCATAGGCAAACACGGAGACACCGTTTTGATACGAATGTCACCATTATGACGTAACTGGAACCATGGCGTTTCGATCGGTCGTGGTATGGGTGGTTTACCATGGCAACTTCAACGTCTGAACAAAGCGCTTCTGTGCGCACAGTCGAATCCTGATCACTTCAGCCGTGGCCAAAATTCGGCATCTGACAGTTTTTGAGTGAATGCCTTTGGCTCGGTAAATCGCCTGACCGCTCTCCTATCATGTGTGTCCAAGATCCTTGAAGCGTTAGTCCTCAATTCACTATCTAGACATCTCTCAATACAAGCTTTCTGCTACAGCCAACAACATGGCTTCTTGCACGACCACTCATGTACGATGAGTTTGCTGTTAGTTGCAGACCAGAGAACCACGGCTGCCGACAGAGGAGAGGGGGTTGATGCTGTTTACCTTGACTTTACCAAGGCTTCTGATCGAGTGAATCGTTCTGTCTTACCCAACAAGCTCTGCTTTTGTAGTGTCAAGGGTAACCTTTCCCGCTGGCTCAAATCTTATCTCTCAAGCCGTTCTTATCGTGTGCTGATGGACTCCTCTGTACCCCCTGCAAGATTCAGTCCCAGCAGAGTCCCACAGGGCTCCATTCCGGAGCCACTACTTTTCTCTGTGCTCATCAGCGACCTCCCATCTGAAGTACCGTCTCCACTGATGCTGTTTGCTAATTATATTGAAATCTGGCATGCTGTGCGTAATAGCGCACTAACGCTTCTGAAGCGTATGCTTGGAAGGTTCTAGCGGTCTTGTTTCATTGACCTGTACAACAGCTTTATTTGTCCTCACCTCGAGCAAGGGACCCTTGTTTGGTCTCACTTACAGAAGGCAAACTTATTTTGGAAACTATTTAGAGGTATGCAACGAAAGCAGTCTGTGGGGTAAGTGCGGAACTCCACAAATTAAATCTCTTCTCCTTGGCATACTGCAGACGGAGAGGGAACCTGGAACTGGCGTCCATGATTCGGAGGATGCCAAACCATGTGTCCAGATCCCTGCTCACTCCTGCGGATGCTAGCTCACTCAAGGGGCATTCCTTGCTACTGGCCAGTCAGTATAGCAGACTTACGCTAAGGCACAATTTCTCCTCAGTTCGAGTCTGCAAAGCCTACCGTGAGTACGACGACAGTGGCCACTTTCATGATTCCTCAGAACCGTTACTCCAGCACTTAGTCCTTACCCCCTGCATATTCTTCCGCACATAGCCACATGTGTATATTCGTCTATCACTTGGCTCATACCTAATCGTGCATAATCACCCGGATATAAACTTGTGTATAATAGCATCAGGCGTGCCTTAATCAAGGGAAGCTTTGTCGTATAACTCTCCCTCGGGTAGTGAGATTCCTCGTCTGGGAAAACAGACTAATCAAAAGCTGTCATTTTCTACTTCCATCTCTCACCCATTGAACCATTGAAAGAAAACGGAAAATAAAATATGAATGGTCGGGCCTCTTACGTATCACAAACCTATTTACGATATCTGCACTGTGCAACGTATTTCTGAGTCAAGGACTGTCTTTCATGTGATTACCCGATGTACTCCCTGAGGTTGTCTTCATCCTAGAGATGGTCTAGTGAAATTTCTGTTTGTCGAAATCCCTGTATACCCTTGTGTTCACAGCAGCATCGCTCTTTACTTCAAGTATTGTTTGATAAGGATATCTAATCTCTTTCTCAATTGCGTATTGGGTGATATGTTGGAAGCAACACAGAAATTCCGTGAACCTTAGAATGGGGCTTCTGCGTGACCGATATTGAATATGCGGACGACATATGTTTTACTTAGTTCTTCGGCGGGCAACATGCTGATTATGTTTGTTCGGTTCGATGGTTTTGCTGCGTTCTATAACACGGATTTCACACCTTCAAGTTGGAGAATGTCACGAAACTGACTTTCCGCTGCCGGTTACGCGCGGCCACTTTGTCTTTCTGGATAGTGTCGTCCTATTCGTCTGCAATGTTACCGACGACGTGCTCGTGAGAAGAATGACCAGTAAGAGAGGGTTTACAACGCGTGGCTTATTCGCGTAGGAGATTCGTTTATTCTCTAAGCATTCGTTCTCTATTATCCCCTCTGCTTAGTCTGCATCAAGTAAACTGATTATGTAAGCAATATGACAATCCGTCACTGCGTAATTGGAAATTCCAGAGGTTCGCGGACCGCAACCGAACTAATAGGAGTGTACAGTGTACGCTCGCCAGGCCATGCAGCCTGTATGTTTGCATTGCGTCCCTCTCACTGAAGTTTTTTCACTACAGCTCCTGGTTATTGAAAGGTAGCCTCAAGGCAGTCAGGCGATGAAATGATTACAGGTTGTGAAAGCCTCGAGCGAAGTTTGGAGTCGTCGTCTGCTAGGTTGCAGAGTCCGTCGCATTGAAACGGAACATTGATGCAGTGTGACGGGTTACGCATCCTGATGACCTGT
Organism: Paragonimus westermani; assembly: GCA_008508345.1. Taxonomy (NCBI): domain Eukaryota; kingdom Metazoa; phylum Platyhelminthes; class Trematoda; order Plagiorchiida; family Troglotrematidae; genus Paragonimus; species Paragonimus westermani. The sequence continues at coordinate 141,220 of QNGE01001560.1, forward strand.
TGGGCTAAACTGGAGAGTGTGATAACCACATCGACAGGGTCAATAGATTAGAGGTCTGAAAAACTACTCTGCTGGTCTTCTAGGTTGGGGATTAGAAGAAGGTTGGCATCTTCTTCCAAGAGATGTGCCAGTTCTAGTGCAATACCATCCGCTGCTTTGCGGCACAGGCTTCTGAACCAAAGGCTTTGGCTGAGAGCCCTAATGGTTCTCATGTCTAGGCGTGGGTGTCCTGGCAATTTGTCAGCCCACATACCACAGTGAACACTCACAACAGCAACAATTCCATACTGCATCGGTTGTCTCGCAGTATGAACCGGGTCGTCCGATCTGCTGCATACAACAGGGTGGATAGGTGAAAAAATGCTACTACTGGCCCCTCCCGACCCCCATTTCTGATGGTTGCTCAACAGGTACCGCAACAGATACAGCTGATCGTAGCACTTTGTCGATGTCTCATCTGTTACCACCCATCCTCAGACCTCCCTTGTCCCTTGCTCAGACCTAAAATGCTTATTAGTGTACGTGTTTTCTGCGCTCACATTTCGAAACAGATCGGTCAGCAGGCCGTTCTCGCACGAACGTTAGACTCGTTGCATGTCAATGTCTGTTGTGTCTCGCAGACTAGAATCCAGGTCGACGTATGGAATTAACAGCACCCACACTGTCTACCCGATACCGGTAGTACACTTCGGTTAACCCCACCGCCGCCGCTACGAGTCAAGTTGGAGTCGGTATGGTCCTCAGCACTACGGTTTCAGCCGAGTTGGTAGATTGGATTTCTGTTAGCAGTAGGCTTTGTGCTATTCGCTAAGCAGATTCTGTTAAGGCCAGCTCTAGAAGCGAAACCTTCAAAAACCTCTTCATTGTCTGCTCACGTCCCAACAGATTGCAGTCACCTTGGCATCGAGGACGCGTTTTACTCAGATCTGGCTGTTTTCCCACGACCAACACATGCTCCTGATATAGTCCTTCTGGTCGGAGGTATAAACACCTAGGTCGGCCGCCTTGATGAAGCCGGGTGTTGTTTAGGTGGCAGGTTTGGGATAGCATCACATCGCTCAGGTAATGGCGGCTGATTATCACAGCTGTGCACTGAGCCTTAGCTGTGTGTAGCCGGAACTACCGTTCACGTCGTGCATACCATTGTTATACTTGGTACATTCGTTCTCCGAATCAGTCATAATCTCGGGTATCACATAGCTATCAGCTACAATTGGCAAAACTTCTTGGAGCACGTACTTGGATTCGGACTCCGCGTTGGTACGCTGCTGTTTCGTTCTTACTTTTTTGGGCGACGACCCTACCGACAACAACTGGCTGCTGATAAACTGACTTTACCGTCGGTAAAACATAGGTAGCAAACCAGCTTAGAAAGTTGTCTTATTAGCTGTCACTGTGAAGATCAAAATAGCTGCTGGACTGAAATCTCACAGGTCATTCGGGAAGCAGGTACCGTAACATGCGGCATGGGGGTACATCGGCTGGACAGACATTGGATCTCGGAGAAATCCCTCGGTTGTTGGAAGGCAGACGGAGCACTCCTGGCAGTTCATATAACAAGAAACTGGAACTCAACCTAAAGTCTGATCGTGAGGTTCGGTTAATGGGAAGAGTTAAGGAGATGGAGACCACTTTTGCTTCATGGAACATAGGCAGGTTCTTCAAGTTTATCCGTGCCATCGGTCCCAGGCGACCGTGTGTCAATGAAGCTACCAGCGAGGCGGATGGCACACTCATCTATAATAGGTCCAGAAGGCTAGAGTGGTGGGCGGAACACTTTGAGGGTCAGTTTAGCTGGCCTCCTGGTTCTACTATGTTACCGCCATAAACCTGTACTGTAGCGCTCTGGTTGGTAGATTTGGAACCACCCACTGAGACTTAGGTCCGCAATTGCATCTCGGCTCTCAAACGTAATAGGGCTGCTGATCCAAATGATCTCGTGTCGGCGCTTTTCAAAGAAGGTGGGGAGGCTTTAGTAGAGACTTTCACTCGGTTGTTTCAACTTGTGTGGACGGTGGGAACCACTCTGTGCTGGGGTCACGCGATGACAGTTCCGATAGTCAGAAAGGGTATCAGGGGATTTTGGGAAGATCCTAAGGGGATTAGTTTAACCCCAGTCCTCACTAGGGCTCTGGTATCAACTATACTTCGTGGACCCACTGCAGTTCGGGAGGTACACATTAGAGAAGAACAGGCAGAGTCTCACCCTGAGCCATGTACCGTCGACCATGTAACAAGGATGCCAGGTGGTCGTCTGCCACACCGAGCACTCTGCTGACACTGCGGTCGATTGGTGTAATGTGTCAGGTGGGCAGATGACGACCTGGCGTAGAGAAGTGAAATCGTTTGCGAAGAATTTGGCCAGTGTGTGTCGTGTTCGTCTCCAGACTGGGGACCGCGTGACTCACAGAGTCGGCGGCTGGAGAGTTCAGATGGGATGGCGGCTAACTGAGTTCAGTGACGTGAATGTTGTTCGCCCGAGTTGTGTGTGAAGTGGGTGTTTTGATGACGCGCGGCAGTGAAGGTATTAAGGAAGTTGTCTTGTTGATGACGCCTTACTTTCACTTATAGCTCGGTTGTTTGTTTGCAAGGTGTAGGCACCTTGATGTTGAATGTTTGAACATAGATGTAACTATTTTTTTCGGTGACTAGGTCCTTTCTCGTCCCATCCTTGTTTCCCTTCTCTCTTATCATGCAGGTTTTTTTCTTTATGGTTATGTGGGGGTTAAACATCAGTGATACATCGGTCTGTGTGATCATGACTATTATTTTCCCTAGCCTCTATGATTTGTATCGTTTTTCTCTTCTTTAGAGACCTATGAGAGGATAGACCATGGTATCTGTTCGTCCGTTTTTGTGCTCTGATTTATTGAAGTTTGGAAGTATGTAAGTGCAAGTATTTATCTAATGTTGATACTTCCTGGTCAAGCAGTTGCGGTTGTTTTTTGTGGATGTATTTCGTACTGGATGTTTACTCTTGAATGTGTGGTCAATTCCGCACATCACGCTGTGTTGCGTCGGAACATTTACCTTTTGTCTTATAATCAATTGTTCGCTCTAGTGCAGTTTGTTGGTTACAGAATGTAGTCATCATAACGACTATTAACCCTATACGATTGCAGCGTGTGATTTAATTACTATCAGGTTGCCTAAACCCAGACCCTCAGCGACTTTACCCGAACCCGCGACTATGCAATTGACAATTAGTGTTAATTGGTCAAGCTTTCACCTTTCATACCGCAAGGCGATGGTCATCATGTGGCCCCCTAGGCCACTGTTGTGTATGTTTAGTTGTTGAGAATATCTGCATGTCGGGTAATGCCATGATTGGATGTAAAGAGCGAACATCGAGTGGCGGGTATTTATTGTGACGTTCCATATTATATACATATGTATATATATCCCGCAAACTTCTGGCTTCGTCCATCGCCAGACACATTGATCACAAGCCATCGGAAATCCCGAATGAAGCATCACACTAATCCACATTTGCTGCGTTTCGCCGAGGTGGTCACAACTGGCCGTCTTGATCCAGAAATGTGTGCGCAACAAGCCTTATACTCCCGTGGACCTTGTAGATTTGCGCCATATCCTCTCCCGACTTTCTTTTTCTTCACCTCATCCCACTAATTATATATATATATAACACTCCTAGTTTTTGGTGCTTAAGAGGCAATACAAAATGTTAGCATCTATCACTATCCGTCTTCTCGTTGCTATGTGGAAGTTTATTGAGTGGACCAAATGTTTGAAATATATGCGTGTCTAATTATTTTAAGTACTTTTGCAGCAATCTGGATCCCTACACCGAAACCGTATCCTCTTCGATTAGTCGCCGTGGTAACATGGCACTTAGTTTCCCAGCCCTTTCAAAATGCCTCTGCTCAGTTTTTAAGGTCGAGAACTAGGGTCGTATATGCTCGGTGCTGAAGTTGCATGTTCGAATTATATTTAAACTGGTGTTGTCACCTGCGTGCATTTTTAGTTAGCCGTGGGGCTTTTATTTTTGTTGGGGCTAGTTCACCGCTAATTTTTCATCGTCTATAATGTTAGGAAGGGCAACTATATCCATATAATTTGTCTACTTGACCCAAGGCTTGTACGCATGCACATTAGCTTATTCAATGGTGCATACCTGTTTCAGAGCTTATATTCCCACTAAATGCGGATACGTAAGTGCTGTGTTCAACTTTGACACAAGGCGTATTCTCTTTGACAGTACACCTTTTCTAGTATAATACAACGTTCTACCTGCATTACCTCTCAATGTGGCCGGAACATATGCAGGTTCTGGAATCGCCCATGTTGAGTGCTTTCCAATCTACCAGTGTAAACCCAAGCGTCATCAGAACTAATCTGATAGACGGACCCTCAACTACAACTGACCTTGATTGTCCGCCTATTGTGAATTCCATGCCGATCACATGTGGTCAGTTAATGGGTTACATGATGGCGAAATCAGAAGGACAGGGTACGGACTGGCACGGTCATGTAACTGCCCTTTCTGTTGCACCCGAATACCGTCGCTTGGGGTTGGCCACTCAGTTGATGTTGGAATTAGAAGAAACTTCGGAAAGGTAATGAAAAGCTACTTTCAGCATATTGTTTTGCGGTTCAGTTTTTTTGCATCAAACCCCAAATTCTGCCTGCGACATTTTATATTCATGTATTGTTTCACTGTGTGTGCCATTTCCTAGTTTTCCAGGGAATTCATGGGATTTTTGTGTCTGGATCTACATTTTACTGTGTACAAAATTGTCAGATAATAAATGTGGAAAATTAGCAGCTGTAGAAGTGTGAAATGATAGAAGGCAAGCAAGAGACGGTGAGTTCCACTGTTGCGGTTGACCGATACACTTCTGTATAACGACCGGTTCACACCTGTCGTTCGTTTTGCTCATTCTTAGTAGTCTGAACGCAATGGATCAATAGGTTTTCGTAGTCTGATTGTTTTTCTCGTTAGTCTATTCTCATCCGTCATTAAAATGTGCCATTGCTTCCATACTGTATGCCCAAAGCCTTCGTGTTATGATTTTGTGCATTTGGTCGCGTTGACAGGTGTTGAAGTAGAAATTCCATCGCAGACTCAGGTTTGAAGCACGAGTAGGCGTGCAACACCTAGCAGGTAGTTAGCGACAACAGCGAACTTGAGGTCACTTTAACCTACCGGTATGATTCCAGCGACTCGAATCTCTTGTAAGTGTTCATTGAATCTACCGCGGAAATCGTCCACTGATGAAGCTGTCACAATAGACTCGGGCGAGGTGCTTCAGGCTGGGCATACTTGGGCCGTCGAATAGACCACTTGGTTCGATTTTTGTGTGTGATTGTGAAGTTGTTTCAGGTTCGGCTTTTCGTTGTTCTTGGCTTCAGTGCAGCTTGACGAATGCTCGCTCAATTTGAGCTCTCAACACCCTGAGTGCGAACCCTCATCTGGTTTTGTAATGAAATGTTTGTAGTCTAACTAACAAGCTCGGTGAACAGCCAAACATCTAAGCTTATTCGATGTAGCCTAGAGCCATTGATTTGGGCTAAGTAAAGGCAGACTTCGCAAGGCATGTTCCGGCTAACAAATGGTCTAACCTGTCATTAGAACATTGAAAATTGTCTCAGGTTAAGCAGTCTGTTCGGGTACAGCAGCGAACGGCGTTGTGACTGGTTTGCTGCTCCTCATTTCATCCTGTTGGTGCAGTGAACTTCCTCTGCGTGATACCAGAGTAAATTTGGACGTTGCTTAAAGTAGGAACTCTAATTATTAACTTACTCTTGATGGCCATTGACATGCACTTCGGGGACAGGTTCGAATTGTTTTGCCAGCACGGTCGAGTGGTTTGAAAGACTCATGTCTTAAATGACTACTTCTGCGCAACTCCCCGGAGTAGTTGAGTTGGTAACAATAAAATTCTTCGGATCAAACAATGGAGTGCAGATTTAGCGGGATTTGATGACAAAACTCCCGGCATGTTTGGAAACAGCAGGTAATTTTACGCGATCAGTTTGCCACTACCTGACTGCGGTCACCGCTTTTAATGGTGAATTACAATGAAAACCTAGGTGGTAGGAATGGCGAACCTTTACTAGCTTGCGAAAAACGCCAGGTAGTGTGAAAGTGGTCTGTTTGAAAGTAGACATGGGATCCAGGGAGATAACAGTGAACGCATGACTGTGCTGTTCACTGTAGTCACTAACAACACCGTTATTTGAGATTTAGCGTCATAAATGTTTAATCCTTTCCGTTCCTTCGCTCTTCAGAAAACGCTGTTATTATGTCGATCTGTTCGTCCGTGCTTCTAACAAATTGGGCCTTGAAATATACACAAAACTGGGATATATCATTTATCGACGCGTACTCAACTATTACTGGAGTTCCATAGAGGATGAAGACGCTTTTGGTACGTTTCGGACTCACCGGCGTTTGAATTCACACAATTAATTTGTACATCGAATGAAATACCAAACAGACTGTTTGAGGTTTATGCAACCACATTTACTTGCTCCAACCTGTAACCGCTCACATATCGATGAATAGCTCCAAAACAATCATTCCATGAAATCGGAAACATTTCTTTTCCGAGATGCATTTGAAGACGACAGCGGACTGTGAGATTTACTGCTTGATGGGTTTAGCTACTTCTGATTAAGTGTAAAGCAGCGACTGTTTAGTCTTCTTGAGTGCAGCGTAAAGTGAAGTAGTTCCCAATAATTGCTCGTATATCACTTCCGCATATCGGTTCAGCACGACCAGCGCCCCCAAATTCATTTGCGTAGCCAGAAATCGGTTTCTTTGTTACGCGGTCACCTCGGTAAATAGTCAACCTGTTTCGTTGTGAATAACCGTATGCTACCTGATCAACGCAGTTAAATCCACCAGCCAAGTTGCGCCGTTTGCTCACTTACCTCATGTTGAACCGTCGTATCCGCGGAATTTTTGTGTACTGAATTCGTGCACTTGAAATCCGGCTACATTGGCTTCAAATTCGAGTGAATCCATGTTTGGACGCTCAACGTGGAACCCGTCTAGTCCCCTCTGCAATACTTAGGGTTTTACCTATTACCAACGGTTCTGAACTGCTTACGAATTGCACACACGACGAATGAATGCGAGCGAAAGATAAGCGAGTTGGTTTTTTCAAGTTGCACTCTTCATTTAGAACCAGTTCCATTCTAATTCAAAATAGGCCTATCCACTGCAGACGCATTGTAACACGATGTGTTTCTAGCTTGTGACGTCGGAACTTCACATTCGCCCCCCCGAAAGGGAGCGATCGATACTCGAACCCACAATCCTATGGGTGGCGGTCATCGCCGCTGCCACCGAGTCATATTAAGGGATTTAGATAAGCTCGCTTCCTTTATGACGCTGTTTTCAATCCCACGAATTCGCAAATCTTGTATTTGACAGAAACGAATAACTTTGCCACATCTGTTTCGGCTGAGTTTATAGAGCACTCAATAACGTGGGCTCTACCGTTGGTCACCGACCGAGATTACCTAGATTCCCGAACTTGTTCAAATGTATCGGTACACCTTTCCTGGACTTCGAGGTCAGTTAATGCACGCCTTAAACTGTACATATTTGTATCTTGTGAGCTGTAATCCTATAACAAAATCTTTTCAAATCCCCAAATATGCTGCAGCATACAATCTGACGAAAAAAAATAACCCTACCCTTACTATCTTGTCGATTTAAGTTCAACTTCCTTAAAACTTTAATTCCTTCAGATGCAGGATGACGTACAGATCGACAGAAGAGGGCAGCCACACTTGTCTAGCAGCATTGCTAACTACAAGAAAACATCTCGAAATAGGAACTCCGACCGGCATCTTACACGGTGAAACGTGTTACACCGAGAACTCTGCTGACTGCGGTCGATTGGCGTAATGTGCCAGGTGGGCAGATGACGACCTGGCGTAGAGAAGTGAAATCGTTTGCGAAGAATTTGGCCAGTGTGTGTCGTGTTCGTCTCCAGACTGGGGACCGCGTGACTCACAGAGTCGGCGGCTGGAGAGTTCAGATGGGATGGCGGCTAACTGAGTTCAGTGACGTGAATGTTGTTCGCCCGAGTTGTGTGTGAAGTGGGTGTTTTGATGACGCGCGGCAGTGAAGGTATTAAGGAAGTTGTCTTGTTGATGACGCCTTACTTTCACTTATAGCTCGGTTGTTTGTTTGCAAGGTGTAGGCACCTTGATGTTGAATGTCCGAATATAGACTTAGTTCTTTTGCTAATTAGATATATTTCTCTCCTTTTTCTTCTTTCTTGTTATACAGGGTTTTCTTTTCTTCATGGTTATGTGGCGGTTAGGCATAAGTGAGACCCTCTGATGTACTGGTGTCTTTGATGTTGACGACCAGAGTTGATTGTACGTAGGCCTCTCCCGAGTGAAACACTAGGAATTCGTTGTTTCGGGTACTCGCTTACTATCTTACCCCTCTCAATTAATGTCGTAGTTGCTGGGACCAGTGAAGCACAGAGAGCCAGTGATCACTCGTGTTGCGTTCGGTTCTTCGAACACCGGTCCTATGAATGTTATGTTTGAACTCAGCTGTTGTTTTGATTAGGCCGTACGCACTCTACCTCATACGATAAATGCTAATATGAACATTGATACATTCTATCTCAGGCAGCTTCAGTCGACCGTACTGGGAATTTAAAATAGTTCTGTTCGCTTATGGCCCGCAATCTACAGTGGCGGGGGGCCGATTGTCGTTTGCCTGGAGTAATCAAACTGGTAACCGTAGTTTTATGACTCAAGCGATTATCTACTTGGTCATCCATCCCACGAGTATTACTTACTATATATTGTTAGCAGTTGAACCTATGGAAGTGGATAGTGTCCACCTCATGAAAACCATCGGTTAGTCATAGTCTCTCTTGTCTCCTTCTGTAATAAAGTAATTCTGTTCATCACTTGTAACGGCTGATAACCCGTTGTCAGACCACTCCGTTTTTCTCTGAACCTTACAGACATGCGGAAAGCTCTATCGGCTGACACGGACAAAAAGTCCGTGATACCAATGACCAGACCCATCCGACCAGAAGAACTGGAACATCCATAACTCTGTTTTTTTCGTCTTATCCAAACCAGACGCCCAAACTCATTTCCGTTCCCATATTACGGAGCATGTACTACAGCACTTGAAGAATTAATAATGTATTGTACATACGCGATTTACATCACAGTACATTTGGTTTGAGGAACAAAGCTCCCTCGTGGTTAAAAATTACTGGGAACCGAATACTTTAACAACTGATAACAAAATTATACCGTGTTAGAAAGATCACATTTGGAATGCTTTATTGGATTGCACTATCCGCGGTTTCGCGTCGATTGATTCCGGCTGAAACGACAGAAAAATGAGGATTAGCTAGAACATCGAGAGGATGTATTGCTGATGTTGAAAGGGCCACTGAGTACCCTAACTCCGATCAGAATAAACAAACCAATCAACGATCGGCTAAACGAAAAAGCCCAACCTCATCCGCTTAAATGATTCTGGTACGTTCAACCGATTTATGTGACCCGGCTTGATTTGCGGAAATCCGTGCGATTGTGTGTTGTGGGAATCCCGCCCAGTGTTATGAAGTGAGTGCTCAAAGAAACATGGGACAGCCCGAACCCCTTGGTTCCTGTTTTACGAAGATGTGGTTGTACAGCCACTTGGTATAATAATACTTATTTTACGCAAAACAAGGTGCCTAGTCAATGAGCTTTACGATCAGCATCAAGGTGCCTACACCTTGCAAACAAACAACCGAGCTGCAAGTGAGAGTAAGGCGTCATCAGCGAGACAGCTTCCCCACGGCTTTCATTGCCCCGCGTCATCTGCGTAGTAAGAGCCATGCTCACAGAGAGCACCGTCAGGCTCGGTTTGTGCAAAGCCTATGTTTAAAATAAGCCAAATGAACCATTTTTTCGGTGAGAATTCGGCTACGGGTCACCTCGGCTCAGTAGATGTCGTCGGCAAAAAAAAATTGTTCCGAATTCGAACGTAAGTCGTAGTGACGATAGTATGATTGCTTACACGGTGCTACCCTACGATTTCAGGTAAGTGGCGTCATCAGACGGATAAACAAAACTTAGTCCTTCAGCTTATCTTTCGAATGCCAAAATGGTGTGCTGGGCTGTGAACTGTAACACAAAACGTACATTTATATGAGATGTACATGCTGAGGCTTATTGTAGACAAGCAAAAGCAACCGAGTCTAACGCGCTGAGATTTATTTTGTTACACTTATGGGAACAGGCGCATGGCTTGACCTGAGGCTCTCGACAGTGCACGTTCATGTTTACAATGGTTGTGTGCCATTTGAGCATTATTCTAAGGTATGCACTTTCACAACCTACTATACCCTGGCCGACGGTTACCAGTTTGTGGAGAAGGCTCGTAAGCCACTCTGATATCTTACTGTCTAGGAGATCATGTTCTGGTTGATGCATATGAAACTTGTCCTCGGTTGGTTAATGTGCCTTATTCGTACTCAGGAGTGTGGTTAGTAACAAGACTAGGAGCCGTGAACCCACAACGGTTTGATAACATGAATTCTACGGGAACATGCTTCCCACTTGGAGAAAGGTGAAATTCATGTGTGCGTAAGACCAGTCTGGTGAAACTGCGAAAATCTTATGAGAGTAACGGGAAGTAGTGATTTCTCATGAAAACATCTAAATGACGAAGCTGTTTAACAATCAGCAGTCACAGTGTACAACACCAAGCGCAATTTAGGATTATCTGCCAACGAAATTTATTAACTCCTGAGGGTTACGTCAAGATTTACCTAAGAGTGGGGAGTTACCCCAATCACTGTCATATTTCACCAGACATAAAAAGCCCATTATGCTGATGCAAAATCACCTACCGATTCCAGTTGACAGAGTTCGTGTATTCAAAGAGAAATACATTTGGAATACGCGTGAAGTCTTGAAGCATCAAAACTCTTCCGATAAATCTGAGATTAGAGAAACGAAGAAGGGAATTGATGATAACAGGAGTAATAGTATAGTGGTAGTACAGGTAAACAAATAGCTCGATATAACGCAATGACTTCCAGTGAGCGATGAGGAAGGAACAAAGACGCTACCTTAACTCACGCTCGTTTTTGGGATCGCATGTTTTTTTGTTGCTGCAAACATCGTGACTGACTGGACACAGACGCACACATTAGTTCTATTTCCTCTAATTTTCTTTTCGAAATTGAAGTTGATTTCACTTCACCTGCGGAAGTGCCTAGGGTAGCTCCGTTCGAAACCTGTAACACTGGACCAACCCAAACTGGACAACGCAAATAAATATACCAGGTTTTCAGCTTTTAAACCACAACCTGTTCTCTTAGACGACACACTAGGCCACACAGTCTTGTCCGAGACTACAGGATCCACCAGGACCCGAGTGCATCAACTTACGATTGCCAGTTGGTGTACTGATCACTGGGCTGTCAGCTCAAGAACAAGCAGCGAGTCATACATAACATGTCTAGGGGAATTAAAACCAGCAAAATAAGGGAACCATATTTGTCAGAATTTTTGGTATTGTCACAATACTGAACAGTGAAGCGTTTGGACGCGTTGACAGAGAGACGCTACATCAGATTTCCAACGAATCCGATGTCCGGACATCAGTTGTCCTCTTTTACGCGATTATTTTACGAATCGAAACCGATCTAACTAACTTGATTATCAAGCCTCATCATCACTGGCCACGGCATCCTACAGGGTTGGATCCTCTCTCAGTTCTTAGTTTCACTCTGTGTAGCATTCACGTCAGCTCATGATCGTTTCTTTAAATGTGCAGAAGACGTGGTGTTGAGCGTCAAACAATCAACTCGATTTCCTTTATCCGTCATAGTGGACAATTTATCCGAATTCCTGAGTTGGTCACAGTCTGACAGTCTACATCTCAAATCAAAATGTTTCGTTTTTATTTATAAAGGGGAATAAGCACGGAAAACTTCCCAATACACGCTCATCTCTTTATGTGCATAACGGACCTCACCATTGAATTCTTTCTGGTAAACATCTGGGGATTACTTTGAGTAGCAACGTTGTCATTGATGTTCTCAACGAAGTCAGAAAACTCGTGTAATATCCGGCGCCTATTCAGTCAACTAACCAACGTTTGTGTACTGTTTCACTGGGTGATTGTTCACCACCAGTTTCCCCTGGTTTGTTATCAAAGGACGTTACACTTTTCGATAAATCTCCGAAACACATCACGCTGTAGTGGTAGTCTCCGCAAACAACTTAGTTTCGCTGTGTGGGGAGTGCGAGAAATTTGATGCAAGAAATCCCATCTGACATAACCCAATCATCTAGCGTATTTCTTTATCTCCTACTAGATCCCAGTACATTCATCTTCTGTAATTCCTTATTTAGCCCAACTTTTGCACAAACTCTTTTAGTGTTGAATGAGCCACAAAAATGAACCAATAGAGTGTCCTCATTGAGACCGATTGTGACCATTCATGAACTTCCCACGAGATTTATCATTACTCGTACTGATGACAATTTGTGATTGAAACAAACTCAGTTAACTGTCCTACATTTTCTGAAGACGTGGTTATGCAAAACGCTTAACTTCAATCTTCTGGGAATGCGCGAAGCGTATTACTGGCTTAGAGTTTGGCCAGACTGTGTTATAATTCGATTGTGAGCATCTTCGGGCGGAAGAAAAGTAGGTCATGAGACAATCAGAAGATAAGTATAGCACAGCACCTGTAATCATTTGCGCAGTGTAACCAACGGTTTTAACCCACCAAGGAGGAACATTCAACAAAACTGACTGCAAGCTTCTATTTAAGAGAAGCATACTATCCACTGATAGCCACATCAGCTACAAAAAATTCACGCGACAGCCACCCGGATTGGCTTGAAAGTCTTCATAATGTGTAATCACGCTTGCAACATGCTACAGCTGCGTTGCACATAGAAAAAAAGATGACTGATAACAGGGCATTGGCATCACGACTAAAGGAGTTCCGATCTAATGGCATCCATTACGAAGTGGATGCTCTTTTTAATTGTAATTCGTTAAGCAAAGCTAAATAGCTATTGCACTGAAAAACAGATGCTCGTCCGTATTTCCTTTTGATGATCAGCGAGATGCGATCAACTTTCGGGAGCAAAGTGACATGAGGAAATCGGTTACTATTCAATTTCCGTGTTTAAGAAGAAATGAGTAACTTACAGATTGCAAATTCGGGGAAAGAGAGGAGTTAATACGGAGTGGACGAGCGGGAACCAACCAAGTGCGAGGAACAAACCCATCACAAGACCAATAACGATCTGTTCGGTGGTGTGATAAAGTAGATATAACCTAAGAAAAGTATATTGTTCAAAATGGGAGTAATGTTTACCTACTGTAGCAGGTAAGTGCGCCAGTAACGACAGAAGCAATGTAAAGGAGCAGTCGGATCTTTGGACGACAAAACTTTTCACTGAGTCTGCTTGGTATATACGACAAATAAAAACGTGGAAAACTCACCGAAATCGGATAAAAAATACCGAATAAAGACAGAAAAATCCCACAAACTGCGCGTGACTGGATGGCATACCATAAGAAGACAATTTGGAATTATCTGAATTGGAAAGCTGGTCAGCTCACCAGAAGGAAGACTCACGTGTTGCGATGGGACGTGATTGCCTTAGTGTCTTTTTCATGACAGTGTTGAGTAATTCGTTCAAAATGACGCCGAGCAGTAGAAATATCTGTGATAAACAGGCCGCAGTTAGAATACAATCTATCAATGCACCGTATGTAAATCACGACGAAAAACAGTTAAAGTTATCAATCCCACAACGATTATTATGGGCGTGGTGCTGAAATAAGCCAACACTTTCCCAATTATATCACCTGCAAATTCAGTAACAAGTAGAAGGTACAGAAATTACCTTTGGGATACATCACATTGAAGAAGTTCAGTGAAATCCAGTGCAACTGTGAGTCCATAATGATGTAGGTGCTGGAAAACACGAGAAGTGTACGCGAAAAACATTTAGTGAAATGGGTTTCCAGTCTTCACACCACAAACTGTTCGCTGTCGTGCGGTGCACATGTAAATTTTTTGTTTGAAATCCTAATTATGAGTATCACGGGTTCAGTTGCCGCTGTCCCGAAAGGAATGTACGGAATCACAAAATAAAAAAAATTTCCAGTAGCCCCTGAGTTCAGCAGAAGTAAAAGGTTTGGTGAGCACTCTGGTTTCAATCATATATCATCGAGGCAATTACATAACATTTTGTACCACCATAATTGTCAAGCGAACAGAATTAAAAGCAACTCGCTCAGAACTGGAGAGCAGTTTGGTGACCAAACCAACCTCGTGAGTTATCTAATGAGTAACAGAAGACTACGGTAACCATACGGCTTAGACGCGTTTTCCCTGAACGCACGACTGTGGGCCGCGCAGTCGAATTTTGATTATATCCGCGATGTGCTAGAATACGGGATGACTCTTTTGGATTGATGACAATACAAGCGGTAAATGAGCCGGAAGACCACTTCCGGTAAGATTTGGTGCACTCAGACAACAAGGTGCACTGGGACTGCGTTTAAAACGGAATTCGCCTCGCACTTGGTCAGTCATATTGGGTGGTGTTCACATATCCGTTGATACGTGCGCATGCTGGTGTAGCTGACATAACCTGCTCCACATCATCAATACCATAGACAGCAATGCATCCGTGGGTCTCTGCCATACAATCATGAAGAAAAAAGCAAGCCCTGCATGATAAGAGAGAAGGGAAACAAGGATGGGACGAGAAAGGACCTAGTCACCGAAAAAAATAGTTACATCTATGTTCAAACATTCAACATCGAGGTGCCTACACCTTGCAAACAAACAACCGAGCTATAAGTGAAAGTAAGGCGTCATCAACAAGACAACTTCCTTAATACCTTCACTGCCGCGCGTCATCAAAACACCCACTTCACACACAACTCGGGCGAACAACATTCACGTCACTGAACTCAGTTAGCCGCCATCCCATCTGAACTCTCCAGCCGCCGACTCTGTGAGTCACGCGGTCCCCAGTCTGGAGACGAACACGACACACACTGGCCAAATTCTTCGCAAACGATTTCACTTCTCTACGCCAGGTCGTCATCTGCCCACCTGGCACATTACGCCAATCGACCGCAGT
>QNGE01001561.1:0-14886 GCA_008508345.1 Paragonimus westermani
ATCTACCAGTTTTCATGTTCTATCTGCTTTGTTCAAAAAGTTCGATTAAGTTCAAACAGGTCGGTATTAATAGGTATTTCAGTTGCAAATCACGGTTTTTTTCTCAGGGGCGCTTGTAATGGGACTGCCACAAGTAAAATAAACATCTATATACTAACGTGCACTCACGGTTTGCTTAACCATCGAGGTAAACTCACTCGCTTGATTTCATATTGCCAATCGGTTTTGTTACAGGTTACAGTAGCTTCCCGCTGATAGGAGAACTTCAATAGCAGCATCTAACCGTTACAGCTCAGATGTCGTGTTTAGTGACAAAAGTGATTCAGAGTTAGCTACACATTCAAACGCGATGGACAAAATTGTGTATCATTCTAGAAAATCTTGCTATTCACATGTGACAATTATTCCACTGGCCTGAGTCTCATTCATGTTCATTCATTACACTCATTGAAAGCACCTAGATCATCTTACATTGCTCCGTTGAATTTATCCAGGTTCTGGTTTCCCGTAATCATCAATTAAGAGAGCTTCCTTTCAGTTATGTCGAAGGCCAACGCAGCTGTTATTCGTCCATCTAAAAATTACCAGATGCGACACGATTTCTTCCTAAATGCGACGTTTCCTTTTTGAAGGAACATGATGAAATAAAGTCGTTTCATCACAGTTGTAATTATCACGATCCTCATATCCTGATCTCATCGTAGTGCTTCGTGGTCTCCCTCAGTTTGCAACGGATATTACGATCAGTCTGAAAATTAAAACGTCATCCGTTATTGACGGTGAAGACTTCCGGCTATGACGTGATCTCCTTGGCCTTTCTTGTAGACATCTATCTGGAAACAAGAAACATTTCTGTGTGCCTTTTGGGAAAAAGTCTCCTACGCCATCTCACTAATGTTGAGGAATATGAAGAGTTTCAACTAGTTAATTTTCTATCACCTGCATTTGTGCTCCAAATGGTATATGTTTTGTCTAATCTATACGAGGTACTTAGTATCTACAATCATCATTCCGACAACTATCACAATGTGTGTGTTTCGATTCCTGGTACTGCTAGTCACCACCAGATCAATTAGGATCTATGATGAAAAGAAGCATGAAGGTGAAGGTCTGTAACGCCTGCGTTTCCTTAACGAATCTGACTAGCAAGCCGTCCGAAATTTTGCCCGGTGCCTTGCATTCTGATCATAACCGTTCCAGTTTTAAGCCATTCCTGCGGATGGTGCAGATCGAGTTATCGTTGGCTGTGATAACCGCTCACAAAGGCATAGAAAAAGAAACGGAATGACAATGAAACTTTACGAAAACGTCGACAACGTTGCTAATACAGGCTTGTTTCTGATTGCTACAGACTTTCATATTGAAGATCGCTTTTAACCAGCAGTGTGAATAACTGTGAATTCCACATCCGGACCGACGGCACCTATCAATCCTACTGTGTGGAGTGGTCTAAGCTTTCATAGCCTGTAACCACCTCAGTACCTGGCCGTCTTAAAGCTTCCCTCAAATCACTAACAGCCACGTTTAACAATGCATGGTGCAGCAAACAATTCGTCTGCACATGTAACACATCACCAACCCTTGAAGGCTGAGCGTTTCCATAACATTGTTTACGGCGGTCAACGTGAAGAGTTCCCGAATACGTAATTACGGACTATCGCAGTGCCTATAGAGTGAGTCCATTCGATACAGGCTAGCTGATGAAGAAAACGTTAGTCGGGTGCCTAGAGGGCCTTTCTATCTCCATTGGGACCGTGATGGATAGGTACCAGGGTGCACATCAACCACAAATAGTAGACCAACTTGGGCCAGTGAGAAAAAATGCATGACAACGAAGAAACGTAATTCCCACAAAGTTACTGTCATCAAATGGAATTTTGGCCTAGGGTATCACTCTTCCATTTCAAGACGCGGTGTAGTGAACTGGCTGTTTGTTACTAAACTCTACGCGTCCAATGTTTGATAGGGTAAGTAAACACTTCAGGTGTTTCAGTTCAAAGGGCTGAGTAAGACACGCAATCAGTGCACGCGGAGCTCCGAATGATTGGTTTCGTTTGGGCATTGCTTCAAGAAAGTGGATGATTTCCCGGGCAAGAAGGACAAAAGCGAGTTGTATTCGTATAAGCCTGATGATACAATGACTAGCGACGTAAGACGAACCATAGTGTCTGCAGAAGGAACAAGCGATACGTGTTGTAGAGAACGGATTTCAGATACGGTAGAATAACATCATAGTGATACGTATATATATCCCACTCTAGAACAGAACCCAGCCGAAATTTAGCCTCACGTCGGATTTAGCTCGTGACCCTTCAAGGGTCCTTGACATTGATGGCACAGCAAAAAGTTTGTCTATCCGGGAGAATAGTCCACCTTTAGAGGACTGACGCACGTGGATAAAAGCGAACTGTGATCCACCGCAGACCCTACCATAGTAGTAAAACAGTTAAGCTAACCGATTCACAAATTGTCGGTCTGTAGTCTACGTTCGTTTGACTATTCGCAAATACTAAATGAAATACTTGATTGTAAAACTATGGCGGATCCGTAGATTGGTCATAGTCCTCGAATATCAACCGAGTTAAATCTTTGACAGAGGCAGATTTGTTGCCATCAACGATCTTAATAAACCAGTGCCTGATGCCGGTGTGTCACGGTCATATAGCCACCAGATGACGAAACAGAACTTTGGCTGAAAAATAAGCACAGGGTGAGGAAGAGAATTTCAGTCACAACTCTGTCTAACCTAACAAACCACGTGCACAAATGCTTATATGTGAACAAACAGAGGCCTTGTTGATGGGAAAACATGCCTACAGTTTCCGTTTCAGTGATGATCACTTCTTCGCGAACAACCTAGCCGAACAGCGACACTATTCCAGCTACTAACCTCGGATGGTTGTAACTCCATAAACGACTTCAGATGGAGGCTAGATGGGTTAAGTGGCACCAACTGAAGACAGGAATACGACTTGGATTTGGTTACTTACTAGTGGCTATTTACTATTTAACCCTGTCAATTTACCAAGTGACCACTGAGTGTCATACAGCGCTGACCTGGGAGCTTCACACAAAATGTACGTTGTGCTAAGTGATAAATATACTGCGTTGCTTAATTACATAAATTTGTTTCTCACAGTTTGACCGGATAAACGTGCCTGATTCTCACCAACTCCGAACATAATCGCTGCTTATCAGCTGATGAGACCCAATATGTTTACTAGAAAAGAAACTTTACAGACATGATATCCCTTTGACACTTACAGTGAAGATAGACCAAAGTTTTTAAATACTACACGCCTACTTAGATGCACTATTGTGCAGTTAAGGGTTTCTCAGGCGTGTCGTAAGTGGATACTTCACACATGATCAGTGAAAGAAAACAAAACTAATCAATCATTTCTGTGAGTTACCACAGACTGCGTCGTTAAGAAAACTTTAGAAATGAAGTATCAAATTGTGTGAGAGACTCGTGCACTAGGACTGACTACAATAAGAAAAAGTAAGACCTAGAACCACACAACTCAACCGTACTGACGATGGTCAAATCAAAACACGAAATCCATTTGATCAAATTCATGAAGCAGTGCGCAAGGACTGTCCTTCAGAGAATGTACATAACTGACACGAATAAACAAAGTGCTGAAATAATCAATCAATCTGAACAAGAAGTCAAAGAACAAACTGTGATATAAATGCATTTCACAGACTTTTATTGCTGGCTGTAAACGTGGAACTAACGTGAAAAAAAGTTAAATGAAAGGATGTCGATCGTGACTAATTTTCACAGCCAGACTACCGTAAGTATGGGTTGGCGGGTTTTGGGCAAATGAAGTCAACTGATCAACAAGGCATCGAAATACTTTAGTTTGTCAGTGATTACTAGAACAGGAAACAATGATACAGCGGTGGATTCATGATTTGCACTCGATGAGTAGCTTGGGATGGGAGATGCAGTGAGTTGCGCTAGCCAAGTCGTTACCAATGGGTACACTAGTGCATCTCACACCCACCTTATCATAGGCTCCGTTGTGCTATTTTCAGGTGTTATTTGTGGCATTCCGATGCAAGAGGTTTTGTAACCGCGAAATAACTAATGTATGCAGAAAGTGGTAAGGTTTGTTTTTTGTTGGAAAAGAGAAACCTAACAGTGGTTTGGAACAGTGCAAGTCTGCTACGCCGAGGCATTAACCAACCTGATATAGAGCCTAGTACAATGTTTACTTAGCTTGAAATCTGTCACCGGAGCATATTTTTGAAGTCGTACAGAAAAAGCTAAACTTTCGACTCATAAATGATTGATCGAGCACCAGCCTGAACAATTTCCAACTCACTAAATAATCTGACACAAAATAAGAGGGGAATAATATGCAGTATGAACTCGTTCTAAAGAGCTGGTAAAGAAGACTAACTTAACGGGTTAGGCTCATATGTGGCTTACTTACAAACAGGGGGCAATGTTGTAAAATATCCGCACCAAATTTATCACGAATAAAGTCAAACCGTTTGAGAATCGTGTATAATATGTTATTGATAGACAGGTTGAGAATAACACAATATTAGGAGCACAAGCTGTAATCATTTACGCTTCAACCACATCGGGTGACCTTACTCAGAAATGTTGTAATCGAAATCCGATTTTGATTGCAACACTCCTGTACAGCTTGCTCCTAACGTTATGTTATTCTCAATCTGTCTGTCAGGGGGAGGACAATGTTGTCATTACCAATCATATCACCACTATGACAGAAGCCCTTCAATTTGCGATAAACCGTAAAACCTGCCGATAAAGATATAGGACACTAATTTTAGTTAGTACAAAAAATTGTTGGTACGATTACCATGGACTTACATTTATCCCACACTTAACGTCTACTCAAGTCCACTGAATTACGATAGCTATTAATTCAACATTCAATACGATACGCAGGTGCTGATGAGACACGAGCATGTCGGTTGAGATGTGTGGCAAAATTACGTGAAGATACTAGACTTATCCCCATTTCACAGTGGTCTTCGTTAAAGCACGTCTTCGGGAATATACCCAAACCTCCAGATGTGTTTCATATTGAGCGTATGAATGCACGTGATCCCTTTGCTTTAATATCTTCACAGGCAAAGTGAGTGGAGAGACAACAATTCAATTAGAGGTAACAGAATAAATATGCAGTTTTGAGAGAAAAAGTGAGTCATAACCGGTCTTAGGTTTCATGCTCCATACAAACGAAGATCTGCCAGCAAACAGCAAGTATGCTATCAACATACTGTCATCATATCCTAAATAGTGACCAACAGTCAGTTGGTTTCAAACAACTTTCCAGGACACAACATAGTTTCCGCAGCATCCAGATCCGGTCTCCTTCCCTTTCGTTCCTTCTCAACCAGAGCCTGCATTATTTCTACATGACTCTATCGCAATCAACCATCAGTCCGGATCACTGACATCCAGTTGCACTTGATGATAATAATGATGACATCAGAAACAAATCGGTACGAACTATCGGGCGAAACTGGACTGTGAGGTGAATACACTGGCGGTCACAAAAACCAAGCAAGCCAGTGAACAATGATCAAACGAACTAAAATCTGCTGGCATCTAGGACAAAGTTTGAAAGAGATGGTGCTTCACTTCGAGGAGAAGAAACTAGTTCAAATCTACTACCAGGATTTGAATAGAATTCTTCGGCTAAGAATCTCAATTATTATCCAGCACCTAGTCAATAAGCAACACTACTATGTCGACGGAATTTTGACGAACTCATACGTTCTATGAAAGCAGCAAAAAAAAGTATTTTGAAGCAAAACCGCCGGAATATACACAGATTCCACAATTTATAATCAGCTGTCTTTACGTCTATCATAAGTACAAATCAGATTAATCATCCGTTTTGATATGTCACAAGCTCTTTGTTAATATGAGATACGAAATCCGGATAATAGTGACTAGTTTCACAAATCTAGATAGGAGCAGCAGTAACGGAGGCACGCACCGGCAATCGTAATTATCTTTGAAGCTCTGGTAAAAACAAGATTAAAAAAGGTCAAATCTCCTACATCTTCGGATGCATATTGTGTACTGCCATAAATTCATCTAAGCCGAAAATAAAATTTCCATCAAAAGGCTGTTCCATATTAGAAGTAAAAATTACACGGACTTGTTCAAACCCACCGTACAGATTAATTCGCATGTTGCCTTTCTCTGAATATCTCGTAAGTGTGCGTCTGTTGGAACGCGCACCGCACGCCGGTGGGATTTAGTCCAACATTTCGTTTTCTCCGTCGCTAGACAGCATCGTCAGTTCTTTCAGTGACTTACTACGAACTAACGTTCCCGAGCAGATCTCAATACAAACCAAGAATGGTCATTTGTCGATTCACCAACAACGCCAAAAACACCAACAGGTCATGGTGATGCATAACTGCTAGACAATCATAAGGAAAATGGAAAAATCCAGTTGAGAGAGAAGAAGAAAGGAGTGGGAGCCGTGTTTAAACTAAAACTGGGTTTCGATTACAACAGTCCTCAAGAAGGCCACCCGAGGTGATTGAAACGTAAAGTATTACAACTTGATCGTAACGTTGTGTTATCCTCAATCTGTTTATCTAAAACTGTTAAGGTCCACATTATGCGCATAGCAAAACGATCGCGTGTGGAAAGACGAAACTCTAAGTTATCAACGTTGATAGCTAGTAATTCAGTTAGACAGTGGAAACGTCTATCCAATGAACATGGCCAACTGCCACTTCTACTTAATCTCTAGCCACCTGTAGTGTACAAGTGGAAATGTGCTTACCTCTCGTTCATCAACAATATAAAACGCCTTTCCTGAGGTGCAAAATAGCTTAAATAAGTTCCAACTGAAGAGACTGCAGTGGGACTTGAAAGCACTGTGAAAATCCAGCAGTGTTCGGAAACACGATAGGCATTTACACCTAGCTCAATCTGGGACCAGCGGTGACAACCAAGAGAGAAAAGGATAAAGCGGCACGGATATCTTCCAGTATGTTGAATAGCAATCACAAAAGCTGCAAGCAGAGCGAAGTTAAACGTCAGAATAATAGTTGAGTCGTCAAGAGACGGTAAGTGTCCACTAAGTGCAATTAGTTGTACGAGTGATGAGAGTGACAATAAGTTGATATCAAGCCTCCCACGAAGGCATACATAGAAGCATACACTTAGAACAGACGAGCGGGAGTGCACGATTGCAACCGGAATCCTTAGACGGGACACACGGTATTCGGTCATTGCATGTTGACTTTGTGGGTCCGAGTCTACAAGGAGAACCTGGCATGTCGTGAGTGACTGAATGAAAACGATCTTTCCTGCTCTTTACCACATGGAACGTTTGCGGCAATTGCAGTTTCCGAAGTGACATACGATTAGGTGGCATCCTTAATTCACTGTTTAACCACATTAATAAGCATCTTCCTAAGGCCAGTGATTCATAAACCTAGCTCATCTGATACGACAGCACAGTAAATAAGAACTCGATATTTGAATCGATACTTTTGCCTACAGTGGAACCGTACAAAGCTACATCAACAATTTCTAGACCAGACTTGGAAATACCCTGGTGACTACGGTCAACCGTTCGACGATCGGAGTGTTTGTATTGAAGTTACCCTTACTAAGTCGCTTCTTCCTCATTCGGAGGACAGCGGTGTCAAAAAAAATTCTGATTTGTGCTCATAAGATCGTGCTCGAATACCTCAGCAATCCTACACGATTAGTGTCGGGACACACAACCCTGAATGTAACCGTCTTCCGTCTGACTGCTGTCCGTTGGTATTTCTGACGCAAATGTACTTGTTAAGAACGAAATACTAACCAGCACAGCTCTCCAGATCAATACCACACATAAGCCTCATCATCGGGTGGATGAGCTGCAACAGTTCAGGAGCCAGTGGATAGCTCTTACGTACGCCGCTCTCAGTGACGAATACGCCTAACAGTTCTCCCCACACCAAACTAAACCCAAGTATGAGAATAGAACTTCAATATTATGATCATATCGTTCTCAGGCATACTGCAGCACCTAGGAGACTCCAGTGGTGCACGCCGATAAAACGATTACTGGCGTGAAACCATTCCATAGTTAGACCAGCGGTGAAGATCCGGTCTGTTCAGTCCACTCCAACACAAACTCCTATCTAATCTTTTAACGTGTTTGTCTCCTACGTTGCAGTGAGTCGACAAATGAAAACAGATGTTAGAACTCCAGTCAGGAAGGGAGTCAAGATAATTCCTCTGCGGGTTTCAGAAAAGTTTCCAAGCCCCGCCATGAATATGGACAGTATTAAGGGTAGGCCTAAATCCAGATCAATGCTGCCAGTCGTCCACCCCATTTAAAGCAATCGTGTTGGAAAATCAACCAACAACTAGACATGTTCTTCAGAAAGTGGCGACGTCAGGTCGTTGAAACCAGCAGTCTTAAGATACCTGATAGTCTAGAATAAATCCCACATATCAGTTTGCGTAAGAATGCTGATCGACAAACCACGCCCGAGTATCGCTTATGATGTTGTTAAAGAAGAGAGGGGCCATGAAACTCTAACCTCTAACCGTCCTACCAAGCGGTCTAACATTCCGGAGGTATTGTCGATGAGTGTCCCAAATATCTTGTAGATAATTTCATTGACAGACGGACACCACAGGACGGTGGTACAGTGGACCCTTGAGACAAAGGCTACCAACAATTCGTTAATTTTTTTGGTAAAACAAGCTTTCCATTCAACAACGAAATCAGACCTGAGCTGCATATGATTTCACTGGCTTGTTATGGGAAGCGTTGCGAATAATGCTCTGTTCGACATCTATTGGTTTATCCCAAAAATAACATTTCACAGGATCAACGGATTCTGTATGGTTTGTGGTAGTCTTGACAACTGAATGACGTTCAATCAGAGGTGTGTGGAAACAGATAATAGAATTGGATAACATCGGATAAATAATTTTCAAAAGCGATGTACATGGCAACGTCGAGCGCTGGAAGATGAGCAGGAATACGGAGCCCAAATACTTACCATAAAATCAGTTTGTCAGCGAACAATCTGTCGAAAAGTACGAGGCGAGAGCAGGTGAGACGAAAATCCGGTTTATTGTTGCGGTGGCCATTACGGTTACAAATGATGCATGCGGACCCAAAGAAGAATAATTGAGGGGGAACATATAAGGTTTCTGACCACAGTGTTGAACCCAACCGAGGGAATGACGTAAAAACATCCAGGTTTTTACTACTATGGGAAATTAGTTTCATCCATTAAAATTTGAACAGTGACCCGCTTCGGTTGGTTCGTGACTGTGTTGTTAATAGGTAGTGAGGGTATATTTATTTCAGATGTTCACCTATTGTATACAACCAGTAGCTGCCATCTGCGACGAAAATGGTAAGTCACTAAATGGCTATCATTTATGGAGAACATTGGCTGATCGTGATGATATTGGCTGGGATTTACCTTATCATATCCTGAATTATAAATGCCAAACGTAATCACCCTTCAGTTCACACACACATTAAATGCAACTTGAAATCAAGAGATGACGACCGAAATTTGAGACCTTATGTGTTGTAGGGAAACAGTTTCATAATTCGGAACTTGAAGGATCATCATCATCATCATCATCATCATCATAGACAGCAATAAACCAGTGGTTCACACTAATGCTTAATTGCCACACAACCATGAAGAAAAAGCAAACCCGGTGTAGGTAGAGAGAGAAGGAAAAAGAAGGGGACGGGGAGGGACCTAACTACTGAAAATGACTACGTCCATATTCAAACATTCAACATCAAGGTGCCTACACCTTGCAAACAAACAACCGAGCTGCGAGTGAACTCGAAGGATGGCCAACAGAATACACACGAACGTCCCAATTAGTATAGAGATTACGATGTTCATCCCAGCACAGAAAGGAGCAAAATATGATCCTCAAAATAGTGAAGCTATTCAGAGATAATGAGGAAGAGATCTTAAAAGTGACGACCATGGTTGTCTTTCCAAGGGAGTATTCACTTCAAATAGGAAGACCGAAATTTGAACGGTTTATTAATGGTGGTTTCACTCCAGTCTGTAAACTTTCAGTCACTGAAAATTCTTCGGTTTTTTGTTGATTACCGTTGTTTTTAGATAGCTCCGAAGAAAACAGCCCAGGGAAGTAACATTTATTGGTCTGAACTGTTAATCCTAAAGTACCTTCTCAACGATTCCGGCCTATCGGACACATTTTGAGTACATTCGCGAATAGGAGTTGTGTAGTGCAATGGGGGCGCTGCCTGTTCATAGCCATATGCAAGAATGTCCTGCAAAACAGATTACATTTTGAAACGTAATTAAGTTGTGCGACATTTGCAAACACGAGGAACAGGAAACAGGTTTACGTTTAGTCACCGCACTGAGTCGTAACTCATTAGTGATGGTCAGAGAACTTCGATCCATACAATAAATTAGTGACCAAATTTCAATCGCCCTGGTTTTTCAGCAGCTTAGCTGTGCGGTTTTTAATCGAATTCATTTAAGTGGAAGAATGTGTCACCATCCAATATGGCTCACTAAAATCTTTCCCTTCTGAATAACGAAATAAAAGTGTGATGACGACTAGAGTAGTCAGGTACTAGCTCTAGCATTTCAAATTGCGCAAAATTGCTAAAACCAGTGTTTATTTTCCAATATTGACTGAATGGATGTTTTCGACAAGTCACATTACAGGGACTCAACCCGGATTTCTCTCTTCAGACTACTTCTGATATTCAAAAACAGTTCAGAATTGTTTCCTACATCCGTGGTTGCTTGTGGCCGACTGTTACTTTTCTGGTCGTTAACACCACCCCAATCATTGTGGCGCTCACGAGCATTATGATCCAGGCTGCCAGCTAAAGTGACAATAGCCCACAAGTGGTAGAGTAATAAATAAATATAGGCATACAACAAGGAGAAATGAAACAACCGAAAACAATTGAATTCCACACAAAAATGGTGAGTAAGTTTTTGGATACAGGCTCGTATAGGATCAAGCAAACCAAGAGGACCGGTTGAGATTAACGCGGAGTAAGCAAGGGATCCGTTGTCGGTCCGCGAAATCGACGTGCGAGCGAGGGAACAATATTACGAAGAGTACAGCGGTACAGTGAGCGAGCGCGTGGCCTGAGTCGTACGTTCAATGCTTGTTGGTATTCCTATTCGTTCGAATGGATGTCTATAGACACATAGCAACACACACAAAAATAGTATGAATGACAATCGGAACTCGGGCACAGTCAATAATAAATAAATAGGGTCGCCACATTCACCATCCACTGCGACACATTGCAATGTCAGAAGCTCTACAATCATCTCTGTGGACGGTCGTGAACTCCTCACCCACGTGGACAGCACCTACCGACCTTGCTCAGTGGAACGGTTAACGTTTTGATTACTTGTAAGTACGTCATCACCCGGCAGTTTTGCGTGTTCTCTCAACTACCGGCAGTCACACAGAACAATGCATGATGCGACCGACGCTCCGTCGGCGTATGGAGTATATGACTCAGCCAACGAAGACTGCATTTCCACCATCTCCGTTATCGGTCGCTAACGTGCACATATTCCAAACACGCGCCAACGGGCTGTCACGTTGCTCATACAGACAGTTCGTTTGGTACAAGCTAGCTAGGTGGCGAAGGCAACAGTGCGACTTCACAAGTGAATTAAGTAGGCGAATGTACTAAATACTAACGCCATCCTCGTGGACACCTTGTCAACGATAATACAATTTGACGAGAGGAAACTACTCAGGCAGGTGAAGCGGTCAACAATCTCAATCGATCTACCAGTAACAACAAGGATAATGCCAGTGCCAACCAGATCTTGTAAAATTGCAATTTAAAGGTAAAACGTGTACAGCATACGGAGCAACCATATAATTAAACCAAATCAGCATGACCTGTGTTTTGTGTAGAACAAAGTAAGGCGATATTGTCCGAATACTCAATATCAGCTCCACTACAATATACTAGGAATCTCTGAGTGCTCCTTCCAGAATACCGTCCATCAAGAAGCTGAAAAGGAAAGAGGACATTGGACATCCCTGTCAAAAGCTACTTGATGTGGGGAATGCTTAGGACGAAGGTTTATAAATGCGCACTGTGCAATCAAAGTGGACTACAATGACTTCAAAAGGCTGGCGTGCTTTACAAAGACTCGTCCAAGACAGAGTCTCAGAGATCGTGTCAGCCAACCTAATCAAAGGCAGCCTTTTGATTCAAAGACTACCGTTGACTGAGAAATTGAGAGCCGATCCACTAGCGTTTGCCGCAAGGTGAAGATACCATCGAAAGCTTTGTGATCAGGATGGAATCCTGCCTTTTTTCTTCAGCTGGCTCTTTCTGCAATTCGGAAGCTGCCTGTGTATAAGATGAGTCGGCAACGTAGATGAGACAGAAGCAAGGCTTCCGTGGTTCCTGACATTTTTCTGAAAATGCTAGACTGGTGACAAGTATCAGCCTTCAGACACATGGAACGGAGAACTACGTTCAGTTCAGACAGCTTTAAGCTGCCACTCTTGAGATATGTCGGAGAAAGAAGTTCCGGACCTGAGGTTTTATTATATCTCAATATTTTAAGTGTCGAATGCACTTCAGCTTCTGACGAAGAGTCGTCGAGAATGTAACAACTAACCATATAATGTGACTCATCCATAATTGAACGAGCTAGCCAGGACCAGTTGAACTGTTCCCCAAAACCCATTTGTCAAGTCATGGCGACAGGCTGCAAATTTGTGAACCGTCTTTTTCATATTTGGTCTCACTAACACCTCGTCGACAACCAGTGCGGCCACGAATCAGCTGTTTCCCGAGAAAAAAATGCTCCCTTAACCTCTTTGGTTTGTACTCACAAGTGTGTTTCAGATCACAGTGGTCTTTGTTGTATTCGAAGTCACGGCAGTCAAACGACGTTTGTTCGTAAGGCCTGCTGAATCGGTGTAAATTATTCTCTGAAGTATCTGAGGTTCTTCGTTGGA
Source organism: Paragonimus westermani (assembly GCA_008508345.1). NCBI lineage: Eukaryota > Metazoa > Platyhelminthes > Trematoda > Plagiorchiida > Troglotrematidae > Paragonimus > Paragonimus westermani. The sequence continues at coordinate 12,998 of QNGE01001561.1, forward strand.
ACAGACCTGTTCAGAACAGGCTCGCATAGCTGTTGATAATTTTGCCCAATGCTTGTTTGGGTCAACCCACTATTGTGACCAGGGCAATTTAATCGTCCTTATTACTTGATAGGCATCTCGTTTACCTTCGTCGCTCACTCTCCAAATAAGTGCGTTGTGCCTATGGGCACATGATCCCTGGTTAGATGATAAAAACAGGGAGACACTGAACAATGGTATGATCTGAGTCATGCTGGTTATTTCGAAATGAGCGACCGTCATAAGTGGCGTGGAGCCACCGGTAGCCGATGGCGATAAGACCGATTTGATTCCACGGTTACGTTGAACAGGGTGATCTCCAAGTGGCATATTGCCGTCGTTCGCGCCGACATCCGTAGCTACACAGATGGGGTTTATAAGTTGCGCATAACTGTAACCTTCGATCACCAATATCAATGTGTCGTACTCGGACACCAAACACACCATCTAATCAATTCAGCTCTATGGTAAGAAGACCAAGTTGTGCATTCATATCGTCAGCGAGCGCAGTGATGTTCGGGTGTTTTGTTTGTCCCAAAAGATGAAACGGGGCATCGTAGACGTTGTTGATTAAATCCGAAATATTATATGCTGCAGTATATGTAGGCATGACAAATGAAAAGCGTATTTCTGGTCTGTACCCATAGGCTTTGGCCTAGGTACTAAACCTGACGGTACGTAGGCAACCATTCGCTCGTATCCGGTCCATCAGGCTTTGCTCTGTCTTACAGTTCAGTGCAATCTCCACACCAGTTTGACCGCGAGATTCGGATTCGTCGATGCCAGAGACCCTGAGAAAGAGCCACTGACTAACAGCACTATCTAAGGACGAGTCGAAGTGAAGCACATTGATAAAATCATGGAGGCGCGTTTTCGAGACCCAATAAACATACAGCCTCGGAATCAGAAGGGTGCTCGAGGAATAAGCACAAATACTTTCTGGATAATAGGATTGACAGCGGAGGAAGAAAGTGATAACGGGTAGGCTGATCTGTGCCGCAGATGGGGGTTTTCTTAGAGAAATCTATCGGTAGCCAATGACTCAAGTCTTACTCACCTGGCTTGGTCAGTCCGATGGCACAGCAAGATGAATTCGAAGTTATATCAGGCTTTTCAATGACACCAGGTTTTCGGCCGTACTGGATGATACGTCGGCGGTTGGGGTCAACGTCGGGCGACCGAAATGTCCCTTTGCTTCTGCTATCCTAGTCTTCTTTGTTCGGAAGCAAACGCTGTAGCAACTACAGAACTATTTCTGCGTATGTCAATGGAATCGTGCCACACTATGTAAGTACTCCTATGTGGTCAGCAATACGAAACAAAACCCCATGAGCGTAATTGATTTTTGTCCGACTGTTTTCCTTTGGTCTGCCTCATCATCATCATCATCATCATCATCATCATCATCATCATCATAAAAACAGCCATGAGCCTGACCAAAAGGTACTGTGGTTCGGGCCGCCGCTCACCTCAACAGTGACGGGGAATATCCTAGAAGGAAACGTTACTAAGAAGGTCGACAAACACTAAAAGAAGACTAAGCGGAAGAACTAGAAACGGTATGGATACAGGTGGGCCATTGACTGCGACACACCGCCATCTCGGATAGCCTATCTAACCAGCGGTTTGGGTGATCACGAGGACCCCATCCAGGCAGGGGGTGCCTGCCCACTTTACTCATTGGGGCAGTCAAGGTCTTCATATTTCGTGACCACGTGGTTGCTTGACCACCACGTGGTATCACTCAACTGTTGGTGGCCTCACTATATAATGTCCGGTACGGTAAACGCTCAGATGGCATACGGAGCACGTGACCCAACCATCGCAAGCTGTGCAACGTAACTACTTGACCAATTGATCGCGCATCCCGA